>KN473686.1:10126-27407 GCA_000787095.1 Periophthalmodon schlosseri
TGCAGTGTTGTGACACACATTTGATATAATAGTGACAGTGTTTCTTAGGACTGCACTTTATTGAGTTGGTGTTAGTTGCTAGCACTGCAGGCTAATGTTTTTTTCTCAGCAGCTCTGCAACCCTGGTAGTAAACAGAATACTCACTGATCATATGTGCTTATCTGCCACCCCCACTTTCTCCATCACATCATTTATTTTTGTATGTTATAAACATGGTTAGTTTTGTGTAACATGTAAGTGTGGTAGTCGGGCTGACAGGCTGGACTAACAACTATATCCTGTCTTATTCTCTATGAAACCCGCCAACCCTGTAACCTTTGCACACATGTTCTGAAATGCATGGGATGGGATGTACGGCATAGTTTAGCTGTTCATATCTCTGTCTTCTCTCAAATGTTAATGCTACATGACTAAATGAGTAAAACTCGCGCTCTGAACAGAGCGCTACTATTAAAACATAAATTGTAAATCACATTACAATCTCAATGCTTGTCACAAAAAATTGCAATCAGATATATTCCCAAAACCTTTCAGCCATAGTGCGAGGAGCTAAATTCTAGTTAATTGTTTTTGTTGAATGCAAGTGACTCTAGGTAGTCCTTGTGTGCTGGAGACCTTTTGTAAAATGTCAAAGTGCCTCACTGCAATACTATCAGAGCTAATTCATTTTGATAAGTGTCACAAACCATTTGGCTTACAGTTTTTACATGTGGAGAGATGAGCAAAGAAAAAGGAAACAATTTTTTTAAACATTTTACACAATTGTCTCTTTTTCAATAATATTATTCTATCATTTTCATCTTGTTGCTGCACTGGTCTTAAACATTACCATATCTTTCTGGAATGCAGTATGTTTAATATGATTGATTCTCCACCTTGTGTTATGACAGCATTCAGGTCCACCGAAGCCACGCAGGGAGTTCAGCTGCATACGACTGTGAGAAAGTGATAAAGGCTGCACACATTGATCGTCAGATGATGAAAGACCAGACGCCGGACAAAGGAGTGATTTATATCAAACAAGGTTTAATGCTGAGCTTAAAAACACCTGACATTTCACCATAAAACTCTGTAAATGAGTTATTTTGAGTGCAGAATTGACCATGACGTGTTTAGTTCTTGACCACTCTATTTGTCAGGGGTCACTGCATTGTTATTTTGGCAGAATTTTACCCTGTGCTATATTACGCAGAGTTGACTCTTGTGAGCTTTAAGCCATGTTAGAACGTTGTTACCTCATCAAAAACATACTTGGAGTTGTGTTTTGTGTCATTCACATGTTTGAGTAACCCTGCATTATTAGTCTGTCTACATCTCCAATTCTCTGTTCCACCTTGTGATGTCATGAAGTTTTCAAGTTAAGAGACACCTTGATTCTTGCTTGTAGTATTTGGCATCCATCTCAAGGGAGGGTCAATTCATTTAAAACCCTTTGACATGACAGTTTGGCATTGGGGCGTAGAGAAGACAGCTGTTGCACCTGCTTCCCGTTGCTTGTCCGCATTGTCCGTTTGGTCTCTGTCCTGCTGTGAAGCTTTGGTTTTCCAGATCACGCCAGCGTTTCTTATCAACAAGGGCTGCACATCACACAATCTGCTCCTTTGAAGTGTGGAGAGGGGGCTTGTTTATCTCGGCTGTCACTGGATGTTATCTGCATGGACGGGGTCTGGATCATATGTCCCCTAAAGTCCACCTTCTCCATATAGTAATCTTCAAAAATCCCATCACTTGTCCAATGAGTTTTACAAATGTAGCAGCTCTGTTGGTTATCAGCGAGCTCAAATTGCTGTGCTTATCTGGCTCCCGACTTTGATTTACTCCTACAAGCTCACATTTTGAGGCTTTCATCTTGTCCGTCTCACACTGGAGTGCAGTATGTGTTTTCTTTGAAACCTGAATAATTATTTTATGTTTTAAGGAAATAACGGTGGTGAAAATGGCCTGTTAAACAGAACAGGGTGCAGTTATTTTCTTCCCCAGTGCTGTGTAATCGTTGAATTTTCACTTTACCTCATAGACTTAATATTATGGCACTACTTGTAAATATGTCAGAGTACTAGCTCATAACACTGTACACATTATCTTGCATAATCTACATTACTGTTATGAAAATGCGAGATAGTATTTGCTTCTGGATAGTAATAACTGCACTGAAAGTAGAAACACGTATATTTCAATGCAAAGATCATTTCTTTCTTGTCACTACACTTTGGACTAAACCTAAGCATTACTTATTTTTACCCCTCTTTTTGAAACTAATTAACAAAATATATATTATTAGTGGGAGCAATAATAATCTGGATCTAAAAGTCAAAGCAATCATCTGTTCACAGTCATAGTTAGCGTGAACCTTGTCAGCAATAACCTCAACCTTGCTGAAACTTTCCTTTTCAAGAGTTAAACATGATGGATTATCTGACATTTCCGGCTGTGCTTGTAGAAAGTACACTGCAATATGCCGCCCCTCTGCCTCTGCCTTTGAGGCCCCGAGGTATGGAGCCTGTCTAAGAAAGCAGTGACAGAACATTACATGTGGAAAATGGAACACACTGCATGTATTTGTATTGTGTTGTAGCTCTTTCACCTCTCTTCTTTTCATTCGAAGAGGATTCCACTGTATAGCTGTGCAGTGCTGTGCTTCAAATGAATCAATGTATGTACCGGTATGTCCTCGGTACATTTTGTTCCATTATCACTTTGAGATATACTCAGATATTTGTAAGTTTGTGTCTTCTTCGTGACCTTGGGGTAGAAGTTTGCTTACTATCATTTGACACAGCCCTCTGCAGAGAGTGGGGAAATGAATATACCTAAAATGATTGCACCCTGGTTTATATTTCTACTCACATGTTTGAATTATTAATGTTTAACAATGGAGAGCTATCCTTGGTCTTTGCTTTCAGGAGTCAGAATGTAAGCGAACGCAACCACTTTTGATGACTTGGTGTACAAATACGTGTATAGTTGTGGATACAGTGATGGCTGAGTGCGTTTCTGCAGGCTGTGAAAGCATGACAGCTCTTTGGTCTCCAAGAAGAAAGGACAAAATTAGTTATAAGGCAGTGAAAGGGTAGTATATTGTATTGTCAGGCTATAATTTTCCCTCTCAGATTTACAACTTGGCCCGTAGCAGCCTTTATGGCACAGACAGTGACTCCCTGACGGCTAAAGGTTATTGTAAATCACTGCTCTGCACAGCCTCACACACAAGATGACCTTTTTTGTAGCCATTTTTAATCTTTGTGTGCTGATATGACCAGTGTAATCTGCATGTTTGTAAATTTATTCCCAATGCAATTTCATCACAAACTCATATTATAATTTTACTGTTGGTTGCCATGTTGTTTGTTTTCTGTCCTTGAGCTCATTTACTGCTTTAGTGCTTGGTGGTGGCCTTTCCAAAACAATTACAGGCAATCAGGCTGAATAAAACTGCACATTAGTCGTGAGAGAAAATTCACTGCTTTTCTTTTACTGATGTGTGACTCTTAGTTAATGAAAATTGGAAGCTATTTATTTTCAGTGCAGACACTTCTGTCAAATATATTTACTGTGTAGCAAGTGTATCTCTCTTAGAAATATCTGCAGACAAGTTTGGTTCCTCAACATAGTAGTTAACATTGCCAATTAATACATGTTCTTTTTTACATTTGGAAAGAAAAAAAAAACTCATAGGTCAGGTCTCATTGCCTCATTAAAGTAGAATTTATGTTGGTGGATGGACTACGTACTAGCCTCTGTTTATTTTCTAATTATGATTGCTAATTGTTACAATAAATAGTTGAATGCTAAGCTAATATTTTGTTTTTGTCTGTATTTGTTGTTTTTTTTTTGTTGTTTTTTAAATCAGGAATTACACCTATAATTGTGAGGTTAGTTGTGCATTTCCACTAAAATCTCATAATATGTAATAATTGATATGTTGTATTGTAGGGTAAATAATATGCTGTGCCAGAAGGTAGACTAAACATGCAGTTAGTCTGTATTCTGTGTATTGCTAACAAACACTGCAGTATTCATGTCTTCATAATATTGACATTTGCAGCCGCTGTATAAGAGCAGCAGCTGAACTGTGTCCTCTGTCCTTGGCCTTGCAGAGAACATCTTCATTGGTCGATGCTCTGTGGCCGATGCACTTGTCACTTACTGTAAACTCACCTGTGAGAGTTTGAGCAGACAACATGCTCACTCAGCACACATCAGCCTCTTCAATATTTAACACAAGAAGTGATGGACATGTAACCACAGCCTGTCCACCAGTGTCCTCCATTCTGTGTGATCTATATCAAGTAGGCCTACAATATAACCAGTACAACATTATTTTGTTGAAAAATGTATAGTGTTTCATTGTCGACTTTGACGACTCCTGCAATGTGATTCCATCCTCTTGAGTAACGCTTTCTAACATACTAAACCCCCAAAAATAATAATATGTGCATCCACATGATAAGAAAAAGACAGATCGACATTGCAATCACGCAGTTGTTCTCGGGATGTGACATATCTTTTGAGTTTTCTTTTCTTTTTGTCTTTAAGTGGTGCATGCGTTTGGTTTAACATTACAAATTACATTTCTGCAGAGACACATGAAAATACATAATCCACTGAAATTGAAATTCTTTTCCATGCAGCTCAGCTGTAGGAGGAAGTGTTCAGGTCGACACACTTAGCGATAGCACTCTATAGCTGACATACTGCAGTGCAATGCAGTTTGTCCAGGTACAGAGAGAGCTGGAGGAGGGAGGAGGTGCTGCAGTTGTCCAGCTGGTCAGTGCACTTTAAAACACAGCAGTCATGAGACCTGTTAGTCATGTGAATGTTTACATAAAAAAAAATCTCATAAGGTGTTAGCAGATTAAAAAAAAAACAGAACAATAAAAAATTACATTTGCTCAATTTGACTTAACCTAGTTCCAGATAAGTCATTTTCTTGCAGGTGTCTGCTTTTTTGGAATATCTGTAAGTGTTGGCTGCAGGACTAACTCATATTATCGTCATATTATAGTTTGTGTTTATATCAGTTTAAAACAACTGAAAAGAGAACATCCATCCCATTTTGTAGATTCGCTGAAGATCCTCTGTCACGCAACCCACTATGTACATCTGCACCTTTATTTATAACCTCCTCAGCTCAGGGTCTCTGCTGACTGAAGACTTTTACACTACAGTTCATTCAACCAATCACTTGTGTCTATCTTTGCCTCGAGCGCTGCATTTTCAGGTTATTTATAAGAACAAAGCATGGAGACCAGGATTCATAGGAATTCAAATCTGTCACGTGGTCCTTTCTTGAGAGATGCATAGAAATGAAGTTATTACAATCACAACTCTATTTGCAGCATGATGTGAATGATTGTAGCCAAACCTTATATTCTGTGCTACAGACGCATAAGACATTTATTGTTGCCTTAGCAGCATAACACATATTGTAAATTCTTTATTTAATTACAGCTGTTGTAAAGCAGTGTACATGTGGAAATATTCATTCATGTCAATACTAGCGATGTGCCAAAGGTTTGTGAGAGCTGCTAGTGAACTAGATCAATTTAAATACTGTACCCACTTCCAGGGACGTGCACAGACATTTTGAGGGGCAGGTGCTCAACCAAGAAAAAAGTGCATTTTCCGTATCACTTAAAATGAACTTATCCACAGATTTTAAAAGTAAGAAAAAAATCATTTTGCTTCGCTTTAGAGGGTTTAGCAGCAAAGTTTTGTGCGTAGGTGTATGAGCTAAGAGACCAGCAAGAATATTTTTAAAAATGAGAAAGACAAACCAAATAAGGAACATGTGAGAGGGGTCTAGGATCCTTCTCCCAGGAGCTTTTGATAAAAATAAATGTAATTTCCAGTAATCTGGGGTGTTTTAGATGAACAAATCCTATTTTTTAACAGTCTGATACAGAATAATGGGATATAAGCTTGTTGCTGTAGCCTACTTCTCTCCAAAATTCAAAACATGTAATTGTTTATTAGATTATAACAACTGGCCTACTTTTATGCCGTACTTGTTATTAACTGCCATTTTAGAAAGACTGATCATTTCTCTGTGGAACCCCAGCCCTCTTATCCACACACCTAAACTTGTTATGTGTGTTATGTTTCTTTTATGAGAATTCAGCTGATCTTTTCTGAGAAATGCGCTACGCATTGACGCCATACACTCACACTATTGAATCTACAGACATCATCATTATTGCATCAGTTGTTCTGCTCATAACATCGTGAATATGAGGCGGATTGTCCAAAAATAAAAATTGGCTAAAAGCTTAGATTGTGTAGAACATCTTTATGGACTCTCAACTGTTCCTACTTTGATTTGGCACTGTGTGCTGTTAAGGTTAAGACACACGTGGAGCCTGAAGCTGCGACAGGCAGATGCACATGAACGAGAGGCAGGAGAGAGAGGAGCGAAGCAACAGTGACATCCTTTTATTGTTGAGTGTTTAAAACAACTTTTACACATCTGCTGTATTCATGGGGCAAATATTAAACCTAAAAAAATGTGCTGACCACGAGGGCACTTAAATCAAAAGGGCAGGTGCTTGAGCACCACCTGGACCCTGTCTGTGCACGTCATTGCCCACTTTCTATCCTTTTACTATTTGAAAATCAGGCACCACAGCTTTAAGGTGTTCATGTGTGTAAATTTCACTGACTTGTTATCTTGATTTTTCTCAACCAAGTCTTGTTGGTGGCATCACCGAATAAGTGATGCAAAAGATATATTTGCAAGCTATAAGCATGTGTCAAATTGTAGTGAGCGTGTCAAATTGTAGTGTATTTACTCATTCTACCCCCAGAATGAGTATTTACTCATTCTACCCATCACTCCCCTGAGTGATGGGTAGAATGTTTCTACATTTAAGGGGGGCATGTTTCCATTTCCCTTCCAGAGAATCTTATATTATGATTTTTTTTCCCCTAGTAATGATATTTTTTTCTATTCTATTTATTTCTACTTTTGGCATCCATTTACACAAATAAGAAGATAATATGTGAATAGCTCTGCAAGGTCACTGTAGGCTAACATCTTTACATGCACTGCTGACCCTTCACCTTTAGCTCTTGCCATTTGAAAGCTTCTGTCCATAGTAGTGATGCCCTGCGCTTGAGTCGGCCTCTCTCTCCAACACAAAGTGCAGTCGTCCCCAGTGTGTGTTGTGAGGTGTAAGTCCACTATGGCTGGCCCTGTGCCTACTCTGCTCTATACAACCAATCCTCTTTTATCCACAGATTACATCCAATCCTTTCTCCCACTGTGTATGGATTGAACCCTTCCCAGATGAAACACACTGGCTCTGACCTATTCTTAGGACAAGCCCTGTGTGTCTGTAAAATAAGACATTACTCAGTCACGATTAAGCCCCATAGCAGTGTCGCACCAAAAAGAGATGATCAACACATACACTTTTGCAACGTGTGATGACCTGGCTGTGTCTGTTAGGATACTACTACTACTATTGTGATGAAGTACTTTAAATGTTTTTATTCTGATCGTTTTCTGTTTAATATAAGGCCATTGTGTTGGTTTTGTATTACTCTTACCTTACAATAGCAAGGCACATTTTGGAAACAGCTTTTATAATTTGCGAGAAATTATTTTTTTAAATGAATGTTGCAATTGCCAAATGAGCATATGTATGGTTTGTAGGCCTGTCACGATAAAACATTTTGAAGTGCGACATATTGCTGAAGTCAATATAGAAGATAAATGATAACATTGAAACCAAAAAAGTATTCTAAATGTACAAAATTATTTAAAAAAATATATATAAATTACAATAAATGAATAAACAGAATTATCATGTGTCATAGAAGTTCATAATTTGACCTTCTTCACCGCAGTACAGAAAAATAACAAAATATTTCGCACTAGTACAAAGAAAAAGTCCCTACAATAATTATAGACCCTCAAAAATAATTGTTCCATTTGTTATGTATTGAACGATAAGTCGATATAATAGGCAAGGCAAGTTTGTTTGTATAGCACAATGAGTACACAATGTAATTCAAAGAGCTTTACAGAATAAAAAAGACATTAAAATCACAATACAACAAATCAAAACATTAATAATCATCATCAAATTAGCCTTAAAAGGGAAGAGTGCAGAATAAAAACCTTTCAGTCATATGCACAGCTAAACAGAACTGTTTTGAGCCTGGATTTGAACAGTGTCAAAGTAGAGGCTTGTCTCACATCTAGGATTTATCGTGACAAGCCTAGTGATTTGTGATTGTTGTTGTTGTTTTTATTGCAAAAATCACTCTTTTGTGGCTAATTAACGTTATAGCTTTCGGCTGTTAATCATGGTGACTTACTACGGTTTGCCTATGTTATTTTGTAAGTTTATATCATTTATCAACAATAATGAGGGCTTTTGTGATATACCACTGTATGCGTTACTATCACCATCATCATATTTCACACTGATAATGCATAATTGTCACCTATAAGTAATGGTCTGTTGTTTTAGCTGCATATTGGAAATCACATCAATTCTAGGACATGATGATAATTAGTAAAGATGAATACTCTTTTCTGGCCTCTTATACTGTGTTGCATCATGTACCTTGCGCCAAAGAGTGTTATTGCAGACTATTGGGTGATGCTGACCGTTCTCTCATTTGTCTTCTCTCTCAGGAGTTTGCTGCGCTGACCAAGGAGCTGAATGCCTGTAGGGAGCAGCTCCTGGAGAAGGAGGAGGAGATATCGGAGCTGAAAGCTGAAAGGAACAACACCAGGGTGAGTGAAGAAAATGCATTCAAGGTCAAACAATGACACAGATGACTGCAGAGAAAAAACAACAACAATACTGATTATTCAAGTTAAAATGTGATTTCAAGGCCATGAAGCATTGTATATAGGAATCAGAAGGAACAAATAAAAGCATATTTTGTCCTACAAGTTTTGTGTAGTAGTTCAGTTTAGTTCAACTTTATTTATATAGCACATTTAAAATACAAAGTGCTTCCCAAAGTGCTTCACATAAACAACAATAAACAAAAACAGCTATACATAAAATACGACACATAGGCAAAGAACAATAAAACGGCAAGATACCCTGCCTAGCTAGAACAAAATGCCAGGGAGAAGAAGTGGGCTTTTAGTCTGGCTTAAACTGTGCTACAGACTGAGACTAGTAATAGTAGACATAGATTAGCTATTAAAATATTTACCGAAACAGCATTGTAGCTAATATCTAGTTAAAGCACTTTTTACATGAGTATTAGATGACATGCAAGTTTTACCAACTTTTTTGGTACGAGTTGATTACAATCATTTGAAAAATGACTGTCATCGCCTATCACGTCAAACTCACCACCTGCTGTTGTCTGGCATCTAAAGAGTTTTTTCACAACAGCTGAGAAGAAAAACAGCTCAAAGTCACTTCCCACTTTATTATCACCTCAAATCCTCCATTGGGTTTTGTTCGAGTAAACTTTAATTATGCTTCAGACACTGATCTGATTGTACAGACAATAATTAAATCTTCTACATGTTCAGGCAATTAATGTATTGGGATTAGAAAAAAAAAAGCAGGGGAGAGTGGGTATTGAATATTACATAATTACTCCAATCAGCTAATTAACAATTATGCAACATAGGAACAACTAATTCAAAACAAACTTCTTCCTGTTGATGTCCAGACCTTCCACAGCCTATTAATCAATGATAGATTATACTTTCCCCGTAACAGTTTCCTTCTGGACACACAAGCCTTCTTACACTGATGAGTGACATCTCGTGCATTTTGGTCTCCAGTCAGTGGTGGATGAAGTACTCATTTTTGTTACTTAAGTAAAAGTACAGATACAGAGGTAAAAAGTTTAAAGTTAAAGTATCACATGAAAAAGTCTACTAAAGTAAAAGTATTAAAGTACTTGTTTAAAAATGTACTTAAAGAGAAAAAACTAAAAGTATTTGACACAAGTGTTGTTAATTTGTTAAAGTGTAAATGCAGTGATATTGATTAAAAAAATGATACATACACTGCCTGGCCAAAAAAAAAAGTCGGTACCAAAAAAAAAGGTCACACACTCTAATCTTTCGTTGGACGCCTTTAGCTTTGATTACGGCATTCGCTGTGGCATTGTTTCAATAAGCTTCTGCAATGTCATAAGATTTATTTCCATTCAGTGTTGCACTAATTTTTCACCAAGATCTTGCATTGATGATGGTAGAGTCTGACCACTGCGCAAAGCCTTCTCCAGCACATCCCAAAGATTCTCAGTGGGGTTAAGGTCTGGACTCTGTGGTGGCCAATCCATGTGTGAAAATGACGTCTCATGCTCCCTGAACCACTCTTTCACAATTTGAGCCTGATGAATCCTGGCATTGTCATCTTGGAATATGACCGTGCCATCAGGAAAGAAAAAATCCATTGATGGACTAACCTGGTCATTCAGTATATTCAGGTGGTCAGCTGACCTCATTCTTTGAGCACATACTGTTGTTGAACCTAGACCTGACCAACTGCAGCAACCTATTACCTATTTGCTCAGTTAAATCCAGATGGTGACTTTTTTTTTGGCCAGGCAGTGTATTTTGGTCAACAGTAGCAATACGAGTCAATTTCTTAATTTATCTTAGGAATTTTGTTTATTTTTGTTTCCTCAAAACCGAAGCTTGAACTTGAAACCTTCAGTCAGGATGTTACTATGAACATGGTCAAAATAACCCCTCAAATCATATGAAAAGTATTTTTTTATTTTCAATCCAGTTAAAAAATGTAGTGGATTAGAAAGTACTGATACTGCTCTCAAATGTAGTGAAGTATCCACTGTAAAATTGACTTAAGTAAAGTACAGATACCTAAAAATTCCAATTAAGTGCAGTACTTTACTACTTGTACTTTGTTACCTTCCACCACTGCCTCCAGGAACAGAGCAACATTGCCCCTTTAATTCTTAAACGATCTTTTAATGTGTGGCTATCCTTTATCTTGGCTTCATTTGAGTATAAGCTCCTGTTTATGATCATAAGAGTTAAAGCAGATACATGACAGCTATTTTGAGCCCACTTTTGTATTGACTGCTGTTAAAAAAGGAAAAAAAAAACACATGAGCTAGAGCTTTGACATGCTCTTCCCAATACAGTTTCTTATTTGAAATTTGATGAAATCCTAAAAGCTCCCACACATCAACTGTAAGGACAAAATGTTCACTCTCGCCTAAAATATCCCTCACTCAGCAGGCGCTCCAATACAGATACTGTTCTTCACAGTATTTGTCAGTGGTAAGAATGTCATACCTAACTGGAGTTCCTTACTTGCCATTTTTGTCCCACTGTAGCTGCTGCTGGAACATCTGGAGTGCCTTGTGTCCCGACATGAGAGGTCTCTGCGGATGACGGTGGTGAAGAGGCAGGCGCAGTCTCCCTCGGGGGTCTCCAGTGAAGTGGAGGTCCTCAAAGCTCTCAAGTCCCTGTTTGAACACCATAAAGCACTGGATGAGAAGGTACAGTGTGTCAAGTTTGCATGTTCTCCCTATGTCTGGGTGGGTTTTACTCCCATGAAAACCAAAACATGCACAGTAACAACAATAATTCTCCAGATGGTCCTGATTCAATCATGCTCCTGGTGAGAGGATGGATATCCCGCTCGACCTTAACTAATGTAAAGTTATTGCAAAAGAAATTGAATTCTTTCTGTTTTAATAGTGAATACATTTCACAACACATCAAAGCAACTTCTTCAGTTCTGAACGACTGAATGACTGAGTGATTACACAGACATCAATCTAAAGTTGTTCAATCAATTTAGCTGCTGTTGACTCCAATAAGAGACACCAGTTGCATCAAATGAATGAATTAATCAGTCACTCTTCAGTCACACATTATTTTTTTCTCGGATGACAGAATTGTTGTTCTAATAAGCCTACAAGTAAAAAAAAAAATTTTTTTGCTTTAGATAATGATTTTTTTCTTGCTTTACAGATGCCCTCTCCCTTCTCTGTGTTTCCAGTAACATTCACTACCAGTCTAAATTTTGGACAGACCATCTCATTCATTGTTTTGTTTCCTTTATTTTTACTACTTTCTACATTTTATATACATACGGAAGACATCAAACATATGAAGTAAGATATATGGAATTATGTAGCAAAGAAAAATATATTTTATACTCAAATCCTCCAAGTAGCCACCCTTTGCTTTGTCAAAAAATATTTAGTAGAGTTATTTAACTTTTTATCTTTACTACATAATTCCATATATCTTGCCTCATATATTTGATGTCTTCCATATGTATCTAAAATGTAGAAAGTAGTAAAAATAAAATAAAAAAAAAACATTGAACGAGAGGATGTGTCCAAACTTTTGACTGGTAGTGTAGATAGTGTGATAGTTAAACAGTCATTAAAGGGCAAACCTAATAAAAACAATGTGTTCTGTTTTTTTAGGTACGAGAAAGGCTACGGGTTTCACTGGAAAGAGTATCTGCACTAGAGGAGGAGCTCACAGCAGCCAATCAGGAGGTAACGCACATGACTCCTCACTGCATACTTATAAGAAATAAATAAAATGGAATATATTGAGTTGTATGTTCCGCGAGATGTGTTCTTCTGAATTATGCATTACTTTACATGCACATGCTCTCCCCTAGAGTTCACTCAGCTCAATCTTATGCACAAAAGCACAAAATGACACTGAAACCAAATGACAGGAGCGGGAACGGACACTCGGACCAATACTATGGCAGCAGCTCAGGAGCCACTTCACAACCTGTCAGACATGCCACTCTGACACCTCCACCTGGAATAGAAAAAGTAGAGAAGGAGAAAAGGAGACGTGTGGAAATGTGTAACAGACAGCCTGAAGAACCGTATGTAAACAACAAGCAGGAGAGAGCGTAAAAATAAAATATTCACTTGTGCGTATGTGTATACTGCAAATAATATGGGTGTAAATCGGTGTTATATATGAACTAGGGCTGTTAAAAAATGAATACACAGATACTAATTGATACTGAAACTAGAAACTCATTTGAACATGTACTGATACTGCAAAAATCACATAAACAGGACAGGACCTTGCCTGAATAGTTTTAAAATGGTCTTGGACTAAATCAGAACCAGTGTAAGACCACATGGTAAAAAAGCTGCTCTTATTTTGTGATGAAAATTACATTCTATTGTATAATGTGTTTTTAAAATATCATTGCAATATTGAAATCGGTATTAAGTATTAGAATTTGAAGACTTGTTTTGATTTGCTTTGACCCCAGAATGTCAAAATTACTATAGACTATCCCATGTGTTGTCTAATGCGTACAAACTACTTATTTAAACTTAAGGCAAGGCAAGTTTATTTGTATAGCACAATCATGCACAAAGTAATTCAAAGTGCTTTACAGAATAAGAAAGACATTAAAATCACAATACATCAAAACATAAATAACACATAAAGTTAACATTAAAAGAGAAGAAACAGAATAAAAGCCTTTCAAACTTAAACATATTTATAATGAATTGGCTAAAGTAGGAAATCATTTATGGTCCTTAAAATCCATAAAATTCATACAGTTGGTCCCGTGACTCCAATTCTAGTGACAAGACTGTACTTCACTAGTCATCTGAGTCCCATTAGCAGATGGCATGTGATTCAGTTAGCATAAATGATCTGGTCCAACAAAAGAACATTGTTAAAACCTCTTCATAAGGTTTATTACTGGTACATATTATTCTAACAAGGTTTGTGTTAAGGAAAAGATCATTCTTGTCACATATGAAATCAATTAACTGAATGAAAAACCACACAATTATAAGATACAGTGTGAGACGTGAGAATGACATCTACCTGTCCCTCCTGTGAGAAGCAAGATATTTGCATCGTGTCTGTCCTGCAGGGACCTAATTACTGTTGTTGGTTAACATATTGTGAGGATTACGACCATAAGACAGGGGCCTCAGATAGAAAAAAGGATCCCAGAACAAGATAATTATAGTGATTGTGATCGCGTCCGCATGTCTCCATCTTACAGTACTGCTATACATTCCTAAATGGTGTGAACAGGATAATTAACCAGCACTAGATAAAAACACAAAACACATAAAAGGTGCTCTATGTAAGTTTCTGAGTGGACGGTCCGCCACCTGCTTGTGTCCATGGAGATGTCAGTGCTTTGCTTTGAATGTTTCACAGGATGGCAGTCAACTACAAAACAAACAGCAAAGTATCATGCATTTATTCAACTGCAGGTGCTTTGTTGCTAAAAATGCTTTGAAAATAATGCATTCTTACAATTTGAGTTGTCAAATAGCAAAGGCTACAATTGTTATAGAATTTTAAGATAAAAGAATGTCCCCCTGAATAGAACAAATGTAATATACCTGCAATTTAGACCTCTCCAAACATGTTCTGAAATCCATTCTTGTATTAGTTTATCATTTCATATTTCAATCTTCTCTCAAATGTTAATGCTGCTGGAGTTGTTTACAATGTGCACTCTGAACAAAATCCTACTTTTTAAGCATATTGCAAATCTACTATCACGGTAGCAATACCTGTTGCTTCACTTGGTGGCATTACCAGCTTGTCACTATACAGACAGATATGTTTAATACCATATAGTGGCATATATTTCCAGCAAAGCATTAACATCTCCACGAACATAAGCACATGGCAGAACCTCCACCAGAAAAGTTATGTAGTTTTGTGGTTACAATTTCCATCTGGAAAGTCATGAGAGTGAAGGAACTCACTTTAATCCTGCCATTGTTTGTTGTTTTGCAGATAGTGGCCTTACGAGAGCAGAATGCACACTTCCAGAGGAAAGTGGCAGCTGGAGAAGGAGACGACTTATTGGAGGGCACTGATGCTCAACAAAAGGTACATGGCAAGGTAAGAGCTTTCAAGGCTGCATAATATGTATCTTTACAATTCACAGTCACAGTCTTCTCCCAGTGTTACTGTCTTTGAGGGTACCACTGTCCTAAGAGATGATATTCCAAGTGGTGAATATAAATAGTTGCAACTATGTTCTTGGTTCTTCTCATGATCTAAAGGTGACACGTAGTGAGCCCTCTTTATGCACAGTCACATATGGAAGTACACTGATGAATACAAATTTTCATCTGATGAGTAACACAGATAGACCCTATTTTGCTCAGTTTGCACAAAACACAATATTGCCTTCGACTTTGAACATCAGAGCTATAGACAGAGTCTAGTGTCTTGATGTAAAGTGTTTTTAGCGCTCAATGGAAGTAGAAAGCATTGCCTACATACTAAAATGAGTTAATGAAGAGTAATTACCCAAAGAAATATTAATGATTAATAGTGCACTAATAGTGCAGTATTAGTTTGCAGTGGCCTTATTTTGAATGAGTTCCTAAACCAGTACACTCCATTTGCTTTAGAATGAGGTGATTCAGAAAGACTCAACATGCACATATGTAGAGTTGTTTTTACCTTCAGTAAACATGTTTCATCAGATTGTTATTAACAATCTAGGAGAAGAGGTCATCACCAAAGGAAATGAAAATTAAGAGACAAAGCTCTTCTCTGACTGAGGCACACTCTTCACCAAATAACAGTATCATCACACAGAAGACTCCTAGTACTGACCATGGCTAACGTACTGACTAACATATAACATTATAGGCAAATTGAATTATCAGGTCCCTACTGCTAGGATGGATTACAAACCCAACAATAGTATTTATATTGCATACAAAATCCATTATCACATACAGTTCTCCTTAAATCAATTTCTCTTATGGAGTTTGAAGTGTTTGTCAATTACCCAGTCTTTGCTTCCCTTGAATATGAATCCCCAAATGCTTGTCATAGATCATTTACACATTAATTTATATGGAAAATTAATTAAAAGTTAATATTACAGATACAGATTTAACATTCTGGGCCCCTCTCTTTGACAGAGGATATCCAACGGTCTGGAGTCGGCCCACGAGGCGAGTCAGGTGGTGGAGCTGCAGGACCTCCTGGAGAAGCAGAACTATGAGCTGGCACAGATGAAGGAGCGCATGTCCTCACTCTCCTCCCGAGTGTCCGAGGTTGAGCAAGAGCTGGAAACTGCTCGCAAGGACCTGATTAAGTCCGAAGAGATGAACAACAAGTACCAGAGGGACATCAAAGAGGTGACGCAGCAACTGGCATACACACAGTAGCACAGATAGCTCCAGTCTGCACATTAGTCAGGGGAAAAAACAGATCCAAGTGATCCTTCAAAGAGAGTTAGCTGTGACCTAAAAGGGATTAGCATATGCTGCCACATATTTATTGTGCACGTAAATAATTCAAAAATAAAATGTGCAAATTTAAGCAAAAGCTGGTGCTATTGGAATCAACTTTTATGTATGAAATTAATTAGAACAGCTTCTATCATTTTGCTTTCCCCAATAAATGCATTGTTTGGTTTATAATCTGTTCATAAAGGGTTATAAGGGCAGAATTCTTTTGTGCTAGTCCCAAGCCTGAATAAATGGAGAACGTTACATCAGCAAGGGTACCCAATATGTGTGTCAAAGATCAAGCCCAATTATTTCTGCTTCAAAATGTGTTTGTTTAGTGGAAGTGGATTGCTTATAGAGGCAGGCTGATTCCATATTGCCTTTACCTGAAATAGTTATTGACTGTTAGAAATGTTCTTCTATGTAATGATTGTGGTCCAGTTACAGTGTGTGGCAATTTCATATGAATATGTAGCAAGTTCCACAGAAAGCACAGAATCAGTGATATTCCCCTTTACAGTATATAATGATTTAATATGAACATATTTGCATTTTCAGGCCATGTGTCAAAAAGAGGACATGGAGGAGAGGATCGTTACCCTGGAAAAACGTTACCTGAGTGCCCAGAGAGAGTCCACGTCTGTGCATGACATCAACGACAAATTAGAGAATGAGTTAGCCAATAAGGAAGCCTTTCTCCGTCAGGTATAATGTTATTAGAGTGTTTATGTTTAGCCATATTATTTCAGTAATTTATTCACCATAAAAGACAGCTCTATAAAAGTAATATGTCAGACCAATGTCTGTTTCTGTACTTTTACTTGAAGTTTATAAAACAAAAACAAAACAAAAAAAAAAACAGTACAAACAGCCCTAGTCTACTTTGGTCTAACTATTGCATATTGAGCTGCCAGGCCTCATGCTTTGGAGAGCAGAGCATCTGTCAGTGTTGGCAGAGACAGATAAAAAAAAAAATGTTAATGTCAATGTTACATCCAGCAAAAGAGGACACTTAAGGGTAATAGTCTAATAAATTGTTAGGATGAGAAATTAAATAGATGAGATTTACACATAAGATTTACATAT
>KN473687.1:0-21351 GCA_000787095.1 Periophthalmodon schlosseri
TTCTCTTTGTTTTTGTGGGCCAAAGACAATTACGTCAGACTTGTCTGAGTTTAGCTGGAGAAAGTTGTTTTGCATCCACACACTGATCTCTTGGATGCAGTGGCAGAGTGAATCCACTGATCCATATTCACCTGCTGCCAGTGAGACATAGATCTGAGTGTCATCTGCATAGTTGTGTTAGGACATATTATTGCTGCGTATTAACTGGCCTAAAGGCAGCATGTAAATTGAACAAAAGGGGTCCCAGGATTGCTGCAATGTAGCTTTATTGTTAGCATATTAGCATATTGTTTGCATACAAGTTAATTTAGAGGGAACACTTTGAAGTCAGAATTCGCAACGTTCAAGTGGGAAATAACCAACCTCCCAGTTGCCTAGAATGAACCATAAGCTCTGAACTGCAGTGGCAGTGTGGCATGCACTCTCGCCTCACAGCAAGAAGGTTCTGGGTTCACACCGTGGGTCACCAGGGCCTTTCTGTGTAGAGTTTGCATGTTTCTCCATGGGTGGGTATCGTTTGGACACTCCTATTTCCCCCATCAACCCAAAACATGCACCTAAGGTAGTCCTGACAAAGCCTAGCTCAAGATCTAGAGATGGCACCGCCCAGGGACCCAAATCCCCCTATGGGGACAATAAAGTGTTCCTTAACCTTAACCAGGTATAAACTATGTTTAAGCCAGGTCTAAACCAGGTTTAAGGTCTAGCAAGAAGGTACTAGGTTCGACTTCTGGGAGGTGTGTGGCCTTTCTGTATGGAGTTTGCAAGTTCTCCCCATGTCTGCACAGCAAAAATAAATGCTATTAAATCAAAACTATGATTAAAGTTGCTGGAAGTAATTATTTCATACTTAACAATGACCTAAAAATGTACTCCAAAACATCTTTTATCATCGGCTGACATAGTTTTCTTCACAGCCGTTTTAAATCATACTTGTTCTGATGGTGCATATTAGCATATCGCCCAAAGGTGAGACATAGTGATCCTGCAGTGATGGTACATGTGGGGGAGGTGATGTGGAAGAAGCCATGTTTGTAATGTTAATTTCAGTTCCCTATGGGTATCATGCAGCGGTTGGGTTGGCGCTGTAGACTAAATCAAGGATTCTAGACGATTATAGTGAAAATATTTATGCGTTGCACGAGTTATGGGGAAAAACATGTTTACGTTCAGACTATACCTTGGGCATTTCAGAACATTAATGGGCACATGGGTCAAATTCAGTGTTACAGCTCATACACGTGTTATGGTAAGGGAATTATCTATGTGCAAAACAATCTTTAATAGTTTTACATGAAATTAGTTGTTGACAATAGCAGAAATGAGATGCCTGACCAGCCAGTTTCATTAGTATTCTATTTGAATCCAGAAGGGTCTGGAACAGATCACAGAGCATAAAAAACCTCTGTCCTTACTTGGGACAATTCATCCATAGCCGCTAATTTGTAGCAGGATGTCCTGAGACTTGAATCAATAACCAAAGCATTAAACTCGTATTTATTAAGAGTTTGGTGCTTTACTTGTTGATTCTGCAGAAATCCGAAGTGTTTTTTAGTCCTCTGTGTTATTTTTTCACTTTTTTATGTGTTAACCACCATGTCCGCCTGTCAATCGCACCTCACTGAAATTGGGGAAACAGGATACGGTAAAGAAGGTAAAGAAATTTGTGGAATGTGTAAAACAAGAAGATGACAGAAATTGGCAAAACATGGTGCTACTTTATTATACAAGGTCCATTGTTTTAAGTTGGCAGGGCATACTACATGTTAAGATAACAGGTCTGTGGTCCAATCCCCTAACAAAACACTTCATGTACCATGTTTGGGACCATGTTTCCTACATCTTGACTCTAAATCTGCTTTGTCTTTAAATTTTTTATTATTATTATTATTTTTTTTTTTTTATGCGTCGCTTGTCTTTGGGTAACAATGTCCAATCCAGTGCCTAATTTGCAACTTGTGAATAAAGTAGGTCTGGATAAGAATGAGTAACTTTATGTGTGAACGCATTGGCCTTATTTCTATCTCTGCCAGTCAGTTACTGTAATGGTGAAGGAAGGAAGCGATTGCAGACCAGTTAGAGAGTTGAAAGAAGTTTTATCTCATGAGATGGGTGAAAATTACAGACAGCAGGCACATGCAGTGTGTGTGTTTCTGAGTGTGTTGTGTGTCTCTGAGTATGTTACATTTCAGGGAAGTTGTACAGTACTTATACCCTCAGAAAGGTACTATCTATAGAAGACTGGTCCTATAAGGACTTAAACTAAATTTACATACTATCCATATAAGGTCCTAAATAGATACACCGTCAGCTGTTTACAGGGAAGCAGAATAGGTCACCAAAAGAATGCTCTCAGTCACTGAAAGAAGGATTACAAGGCCTCTTGTCAAATTGAAGATGTAAAGTCGTATCATGTAACCGAAGTAGCAGGTTCCAGTGTAAACATCTTAAAATAAGCATGTGTCACATTCTTACTGAGAAACAAGTTTACCTCACACAGTATTTAACACAAAGTTAAGAGCACAACAAATAAAAACAAAAATCATGCTTACAGTTACCATATCCAGCAATTTGATTTCTCACAGTATTTCTCTCTCCAACTGTGCATACATTTGAGCTCAAGTCTACTGTTAGATCGCACTGGGCCAACCACGGGGCAGCATTGTAGTTTGGGTGGTGGCTAAAGACAAGGCGCCCAAACAAACCATGACAAACACAAACTTATTTGATCAGAAATACTGAAAAAAATGTGTTTTGTTTTGAAAAAGATCATAGCGAAGCACTTTGCAAATTTGTGGATGGAAAAAAGATTTAGCTCGCTCCAAAACGAAAGAAACATCGAAACAAAAGCCCGCGGCAAATAACACTGCTCTTCGCCTGTAGCTGTTTATTGTCCCATACTCTCTTGGAGCATGTGTGGATTTATCAAGATAGGATTGGTCCCATTCGTCTGCACTGGTCTGAGGTTATGACTCTCACTGATGCCCTGTTTGATAAATGCTGTACACGATTACTCTTGTTTCCTGTAGGCCACGGCTTCTCGTGTTGTCGTTCGTCCTATGTATAGCTCGAGCTTTCCATACAACTGTGCATTATAAATATTTCATAAAGCATAAATTTCTCAGCAGGTGGATGGAGTAAAGCGATGCAATTACTGATGAATGTTTCTCGCATAGAAACAGGTTGTGCGGGCCTTGTGTGAGCTATCGTTAGCGCTTTAATTCAGTAGGTTCTTGTTTGGATTGTTTGATGACTAAATGTTAAAGCGCCTGTGACGGGGTAGACTACTCATTTTACTAAAACACAGTTAAGATCATTATATTTAAGATTCTACAACATTTTTTTTTTTTACATTTTTTTCCAGTTTGGCAATTTTTTTAAGGTTTCTAATTGTACTTCCTGGTTGGACATGACATCACGTCATAGACTGTTTAAACAAGTGGACTAGGGAACGTGACATGACCCATAGCGTTCGGCTCAAGGGAAATGAAGCTCATCAATTGAATTTGGAGCAGAGTTCCGTATTAGGAATTCTGACTGTGAGTATCATAGCAACCAAAGAGCCAGTCCGGAGCGAGGCTATAGGTAGGTAAGGTAACGTCCCGCACCGCTGGTTTAGTAGGGAGCAGGCTCTTAGCAACGCCGTCAATCGAAACTGTTGCGGGAGTGATCTCGGGGAAAGAAGGCGCCTGATTTGTCTCTTATTAATGTTCATATGTTGAGTTACAAACACAGTAGCGAAATAAAAATACCAGGATCAAGCAGAGCGGGTTGATACAAACATTTTAAGACCAAAATGACGAGCCTGACAGCAGCACTTCTGGAGAGAGGGGCGACAGTTTTCCAATGCAAAGTGAATTGGAGCCAGAGTTGATGCAGCCGGAAGCGCACCCATGACCACTCCCTATTTGGAATGCAACAGGTTAGCTATGTCCATTTATATATACAGTCTTTGTTTGTGCATTACAAAATTAGCCTCTGTGATTATAAGCTATGTCCATTTATATATACAGCCTTTGTTTGTGCATTACAAAATTAGCCTCTGTGATTATATTGTAGACAATCTTACGTTATATAACAGAACGCAACAGAACTACTACTTTCCATACAGCATAACCATCCTTCAAAGGCTTATGAATAAACTAGCAGGTTTAGATTTGCCACAAAACGAGGCCTCTGCTGGAGTGTTGTGTTTACACTATAAAACCTCCGCAGGGTCAATAGCACTTGTGAACTGTCCAAACTGCAGCCTGCGCTCAGAGGCTCTCCACTGACCTCTCAATTACCAAACTATTGATCCACACTCAATTTACTGGGAAAGGCTAAACTGCACGACACGAGGACAGCTTTCATAAAGTTTCATAAATTTGCTTTAACGTAGACCTATTATGCGAAATGGACTTTTAGAGCTTTTAACCATGTTATAATTGTTTCCCGTTCTCATTTATCCACTGAAACTTGTATTTGGAGTGATTCGTGCATGTTTGAGCAATCTTTAATCGCTTATTTTCCAGACGCCATATTGCCGATCAACCCCCGTTTTCACCGCCACCAGCGTAAGCCCACTGAAGTAAGCCCACTGCTCTGTACTTACTTTGTTCTTCGATTTCATTTTCTTAATAGGTGATATGCGCAGGATTCGATAGCATCATGTAGTCATTTTGGTACAAATGGAAAAAAAAAAAAATCTGCTACTCGCTAGTGTGATCTGCAGCTGTCCACTGGAGGCGCTGACAGCTACACGGCGATCTGCAGCGTCCACTGGAGGCGCTGACAGCTACACGGCTCTTTGTTGCGATAACATTTACGGCAACATCGGTTCCCATTGGGCGGACTTGTTTCTTTAACTAAGTCGTTTTAGATGAATATTGCGATTTAAAATGTGAAAATTATAACATAATGATCCACGGGTGTCATAGATTATAACTATATAGCAGACACAAGCACAATATGTCTTCTTTAATAGCATTTTATCTCTGAACATTTAAAAAGGGGGTATTACACTAATATGGGGTATTAACTGCTAACACGTAACACGTATCGATCACCATGTTACCTTTTATTGTTTTGAAAATGCTATATTCGCCGAAAACAATGTATTCAAATGTTTAATTGGTTTCAGTTTCATTTTTGACGCTCTGAGTAACCCCTCGCTTTGCTTTAAGTCACTCCACCTTCAGAGCGTTATCACAACACAATCAGTGTGCATCCCTCTGATGAAACTGAATCAGGTTTGTGAAATTGTAGTGTATTGTTCTGTATCCTGCTTTTGTATATTTATGGAAAATTGCTTTGTGGGAGAATGGATGACGTAGGCTTATGGGCTGAGCTTTGGATAGGATTTTACTGCTAACTGTAAGGAGGATAGGGTCCGGGAGAGAGAGTGCACATTTATCACACACACACAAGTTCTATTATATTTTGGCAATATAATGAAAGGCATTTTAGATATTACATAGTTATAGTTAGTTATTATCTTCAATTTCATGTGGGATATAAGAAAAAAAAAAATTCACACCTACCAAAACTATGCTTTTAATTTTTCAAGCAGGCTGGCTAACTGCAGCTCTGCAACTGTGCCCTTAAGACTTCTGGGACACTGGTTCAGTTTCAGTAACACTCATACTTGCAAGAAACCATAACAATAATTTTAACCAGATGGACTATGACTATTTAAAACAAAACAGAATTCATTCTCCTCTTAACACAAGTTGGAACTGGAGTTACATTTACAAAAGTGCATATACTTGAGTAACTTTTTAATAACATTGCACTTCTCAGACACATTACTCCTACTCCTAGTAATATATTTGACAGTGTAACAGAACTCTTACTTGAGTAGTTTGGTTACTGCGATTAAGTGACAAAAGCTTTATGTTGACAATATGAAATGATTTGAATGTTTGTGTTTTTTGCACCGCTCCTTCAGATATGATTTAGTTTTTCTCATTTTTCTGTCTATCTTTGAAAATACTAGATTTGCAGCGATATTGAATGATTTGTCCTTCCAATCACATTAATTAATGTCTTGCCCAAGGACACAACAGCATTCATCAGTGGGAGCTGGAATCGAACCGGGATTCGAACCGCCAACCTTCGGATCAGTGGACGGATTCTCAACTGACCTACTGTCGCCCAGTTACTGACAATTACTTGAATAGAAGTTTCTTGTCTTGGACCACAACTTTGCACTACTCGAGTAACATTATTTTGAAGTCAAGTTACTCTTACTTGAATATTTAGAAAATACTGGCTACCCTACCCACTCCTGACTGAACCAATACCTACGTTTTTCATATCATAACATTTAGAATTCCACTTTATTTTGATTATGGCTGCATTTGTGTCATTCCTGGACTTTACCAAATTGTGAAATGTTGCAACTCATCCTATAGAAATGTGAATGAGCCCAGCTGCTGTGTAAATGACTTTAGCGGGATCACATTAGGACTGCGGATTGCTCACGCTAATTGGAAATTTTGAAACACGGTCCCAGAGTTGGCGGTGTGGGCCTGTCGGAGCATGTGAGTAGGGATTTCAACGCCGTGCCATCCGGGTTTTTCCATATTTGATTTTTTTATAAGCGCGAGCAGCCAGACACTTTGAAAAGGGATTGGAATTTAAAGTGAGTCGCGAGCCAAAGTTATGAAAAGTCTAATAGCATTCCCAGAAACCCTCAGGAGGCTGCAGTACTGCTCAGTGGCACAGTTTGGATCAGGCGTTATAGAGTGGACATATTTACCTCATGTCACTTGCATCTTCGGGGTATTCCAATGTACAGATTCTGAAAGTAGTGATCCAATGTGTATATATTAAAGGTCCTATATTATGCAAAATTGATTATTGTGAACTTTTAGCCATGTTATAATCTTGTTACAGCATCAAAAACATACTTGAAGTTGTGTTTTGTTTCATTCACACATACTTGAGGAAACCTGGGAAATCTGAATTATTAGGCCGTCTGAATCCCCAAAGCTCAAAAAGCTCTGTTCCACCTTGTGATGTCATGAAGTGGTAGTTTTCAAGTTAACAACTACCTTTTATTCAGTAGAGATTGGAAATTCCATGGCTGAAATTATCCAAATGATTTTAGTGCAGGTGTATTTACTTAAAAAAAACACAGTGGAGCACTTCCTGTATTACCACATGACATCATAAGGTTAAACAGAGTGTTTTTTGTTTGAGAGAGAAGATTAAAGTTAACATTTCCAAACGTAGTTGAAACTGTATAATGTAACTTTTCTGGAACCTGTTTTTTTTCCATGGAGATGTTATTTCTTTGCCTGGAATGTTCCTATATTAGTATATTAGTTGAATCTACTTATTCAACTACAGGTATTTTTATTGTTCATAAAATGAAAAACATCTATTCTTACAGGTGAGCGGAGTAGCCTCTCCACAGATCTGTTCTGTAACTTGGCCTGATAACTTCACTTGCTGGTTGCTATGGATATACAGTTTAATGCCATACTGTGGAATAGTCTAGACCAGTGCTTTTCAAACTTTTCAGACCATCAAAAATAATATTTGGTTTTCTGAGTACCACCAGATCTAAACCAGGTCAAACATGAGACTAAACCATAATTTAAAGAGGAGGTATTTTACTTCTATGGGATATTAACTATTAACACGTAACATATTTAGAGCACCCAACCTTTTATTTTTTTGAAAATGCTATATTTGCCAAAAACAACGTACTAACATGTTTAATAAGTCTCACTTTCGTTGTTGTCGCTCTGAGTCCCCCTGCCTTTGCTCTCTATGCTCTCTCCTAAGTCGCTCCCCCTTCAGAGCACTATCACAACACAATTGGTGTGTGTTCCACTAATTAAATTACTACACATCACATCAGGTTTGTCAAGTTGGCGTGTACAATTTTGTATCACGTTTTTGTAAATTTAGAATTGTCGTGTGGGAGCACGGGTGACGTAGGCTTGTGGGCCAAGCATAGGACAGAATCTTACAGCCAACCATAAGGAGGGTTCAAATAGGGCCCAAGGGAGATTGCTAAAATACTCAAACATGCATGGATGACATATAAAACCTCTTCAGGCACGTATTTGATGAGGGAATGTTATAACATGGTAGAAAGCTGCAAAAGTCAATTTTGCATAATACCTCCTCTTTAAGTAATACTAAATGAGTCAACCAAAAGAGAACAAAAACATGAAAAAAGTTGTTTCAAAATAAATATTAGTACTGGCAAGTAATTCTGCGTATCACCAGAGGCATTCCATTCTAGGCAAAGCAATAAAATCTCCAGGGAGACAATCCGGGGGCGGCCCTAGTGCACCTTTAGGAAAAAAAACACAAGAAACAGGCAAAAAACGTTTGATTTTAAGTTTTATTTGATTGGAACTGGAATAAGTCCACTGTATTTTGCAAATGGAAGTCAATGGAAAAAAAAAAAGAGAAGAGTCTGGCCTGCACTCTCTCCGTCCGCACTGTCGGAGCCAGGTTTGCAGTGCATCTTGACAAACATAAAACTTTAATTTAGCCGCCGCACAAAAGCACAGTTATGCCGAGCCAAAGTGAAAGCAGTTGTTGGTGAGTAAACATTCACTTAGTGCCAGAGTTGAATCCAAACCAGGACTGCTCAGGTATTGCTCTCCAAATCTCTTCAAATGTTAGCCAAGAAAACCAGCTATTTCAACACAACACTCTGTACGTGCTTCTCCCAGTTATTGTCAGCATTTTTCAGTTAACACAAGAGACAGTTTCACAATAATGTCTGCAGCCAGTTTTTGATTCGTAACAGTTGGGATTTGACTATAGGGTGTTTATGTGGCTAAAAGATGGAAACAGGGAACTGAGAGTAGTTACAATTGCTTGAAATTAGAATATAAAAGCGCTGTCTTCAAAACGCGAAAAACAGAACTAGTCACTGGCGCTTTTCACAACTTTCATTTTTGGTCTTAAAGTGTTAGTTTTGATCCGTTCTACATGATCCTGGTGTTATTATTGTGCAATTTTGTCTGTAAATCAAGACATGAACGTTAATAAGAGACAAATCTGGTGTCTTCTTTCCCCAAGGTCGGCCCCTGCTAGCAGTAGCAACAGGTTTGATTGACAGCCATCGTGCCTCGTTGCCAAGCGCCTGCCCCGTAGAAACAAGCGGCGTGGGCGTAAAGGGGTGAGTACCTTCAACGACCTCCCTCCTGTTTGGCTCTTTCGTTGCCATGATGCACGCACTTGGATAATGACAAACATTGTAGCTATGCTGGTTTAAAAAATAGCTATTAAAAAGTTAGCTATTCTGATCTCATTCTGTATATCTTTCTTTTATTTGTATTTTAACTTTTTGTATTTATGGTTCTATTGTTCTATTCCATCCAGATTGCCGAACACCCCAAGCCACTTTGTTTTCCCTTCTTTCCTCATTAATTTTGGTTAGTCGGAAAAATGTCCGTCTGATCTGCGTGCCATATGGGTGCCCTGATAGATGCTAGGATGCTAAGTGGCTTTTTCAAAACCGTGCTGCTAACAAAATAATTACAATTGATGAGACCAGTCCTTCCGATTTGTCTCAAACCACGGCGTTTTAGGCATCCGCGACATGGTTACGGGGTATCGCTTTTCCCCTGATTGGCCTGCTAATCCAATGGAGCCGTGGATGTAGCTTTAGCGTAGCCTAGCACTTGCTATTGTTATTGCCAATGCTAATGGCTTTGACCTGCCGCGCACAGCTGTTACAATGTAAACGGTGGAGGCTAATGAAAGTTTATGTGGCGCGGCGAAGACGTATGGCTTTGCTAATGCTGCTATTGCCGTTGACGTAATGGGGACGAGTTACAGCTAAGTGTGGTAATCATGGAACAGCTGCTTTTTTAGATGCAATTTTTGAAGTAGATGGAGATGACTACTCATATCTTAAAGTTGATCTTTAACTTTCCATTTCATTTAAAAATTGTATAAAATCTAATCTCCTTTTAGAAGTAAAATTAGACTCAGACAAACTTTATTGATTCTCAAGAGAAATGACTTGAGCTTACAAATTATAACATAATAACAAAGGGAAACAAATAAAACTAAATACCCCCTGTTAGATATACATGGTGAGAGGCCATATTTTTTACTAGTACAGTAATGTATTTGACATGGTAACAGTACTCTTACTTGAGTAAAAGTTTTGGTTACTCTTCCCAGTGTGAGTAAGTCTACAAGTGACAAAAGCTTTATGTTGGCAATATATTAAGAGTTGAACATTTGTGTTTCTTGCACCGCTCCTTCAAACATTTTCCTGGTCTATCCTTTAAAGTTATGTTTTGTCAGTCCTATTCCTTTAAAGCCACAGTCAAAACCTTAGACTATTATTTTGACTATTCATTTTGGTTGCCTGACTCTTATTTGGCCTGGAAGAAGGCCTCCTCCTGCTCGTGTATATGGAAATGTTGTTCCTTTGGCTAAAACATATTTCCACAGTATAGCATAATACTCATCTACTTCTATGAAGAATGTTCCCAAGTATGGTTTTAACTTTCAATTTCCATGGAATCATGCAGTTGACGCGCCGCCTCCAGAAAGTTACATACTGTGGGACAAATTGTAAATAAAATGTTGCATCCAGCTAGTCACTCTTAAAAATTTCTTACCTGAGTAGTAGTTTCCCCAAATACTTGAGTAATATCTTGGAGTACTACTTTGTACTTGATCAACATTATTACAAGGGCCTCCAACGGTAGCTTGTGGCCTTATTTTGCGTGGCTCGCAAAAGGATTTCCAAAACATACCTAAACTTAGCAGTCAAGTTTTATTTGTCAAAAAACTTTCACTCATTACACGCAAATTCACTGGTGGCTCATTCCTTTTATATAACTTCATATAATAGCCATATAATTTGTCAGTTACCCGTCAAATAGTGCTGCTGTCTCAGTCAAGCTTGGTTACAGCTGACCAGCTCCTTGACACCTGCTGCACCATGAGAACTGCAAAGAAGCCCAAAACATCATTTTTATGAACAGTGGGGATCAGACTTTTTATTAATGAATGTGAATGACAAGTGCGTGTGTTTGATGTGCAGATTCAGTGTGGCTGACGGTAAGTGATGCATTGTGGAGCGGCATTTTACCAAAGTCCACAGCAACTTTTCGCGTGAGTTTCCCACGGGTAGCAGCCTACGCAAAGAGAAGGTAAAGGAGCTCAAATCAGTGCTCCAGAGACAACAATCTTTGTTTGCCAAGCCACCAAAGAGCAAATGCTGCCACGGAGACATCATTTAAAATAGCACACATACAGACAAAGCACAAAAGCCTTTTACCGATGGTGCCACTGTAAAGGAGGCTATGACTGCGATGGCTGAAAGGATCATAAATGTAAGACTGAGATTTTGTCTGCCATTTCTAACGTGCCGTCTAAGGATGCCCCAACACAGCTTGACACAGCCATTCAGAGGTGCAAATGGTTTTCCATTAAATGCAACGAGTCAGTGGACATGAGCGATACAACCCAGCTCACAGTTTTCATTCGTATGGCATTAGAGGAGTTTTTAACCTTACTTCCACTAAAAACTACCACCAGAGGAATTGATATTTACAACGTTGTAAAGAGCTATTTGTTGGATAAAAGATTCCCATTAAGAATCTGGTGTCAATAACAAATGATGGGGTCCCGGCTATGACTGGTCGTCACTCTGGATTTACTGTGCAGTGCAAAGCGTACCCAGACTTTCCTGAGTTTCTGAACTATCACTGCATTATACATTAGCAAGCCATATGCACTAAAGTTCTGGATTTTGACCATGTTAAGGGACATAATGTTAAAATCATCAACTCCATTAGCGTTCCTTTCTTTGCTGGGTGAAATTAAGACTTTTATGGAGACTAGGGGGGGAAGATACCACCCTATTAACTGTGGCTTCTTGATCTCGCTTTCCTGGCTGATATAACAGATACACACAGTTACAAGGCAAGGATATACATGAGTCTGACATGATCAGAGCATTCAACGCGAAGCTCTCATTGTAGTTTTCAGACAGATTTAGGGACTGACAAACTTTAGCCTTCTGTGACTTTTATGGCAAAAACATTCATGGATGTGGACATAAGTGAGACGTCTGGCCAGTTGGCTGAACTTTTCTGCATTGATCCTGTGGAAATGGAAATGGAGGTGATAAACATTCAAAATAATGTGCAGCTGAAGTCTCAGCAGAATTTTGCTCATTTTTGAAACCTTGTAGAGTCAAATGACTATAAAAATCTTAATGAGGTTACACTGAAAATGTGTGTTTTGTCTGGGTGAGACAGCTTTTTCTGATATGAATGTCATCTAATCAAAGTACAGGACACGACTGACTGATGAACACTTGCATCACAGTGAACCTGAGTGACTGCACTTCAAGTTACTCCTCTCTTGTTGACACCATGCAGTACCAGCCACAGCATAAAATATGCAGCGCTATTAAATCTGATTTGTGGCCATCAAAAATAATCTAATGTTGGGGTAAATTGAAAACGCATTTTGTTGAGGCAAAAATAAGCTATAAAATAAATGTTCCCGAACATTTATATAATTTCACGGTTGTTTTGTTTTAGTTAGAGTACCCCACACAGGATCAAATGGTTGGATACCTTGGCATTATTATAATATCTTGGATACAATTTTGCACTTGAATAACATTATTATAACAAGTTACAAGTATCAGTATTCTTACATAAGTACATTTTTGTTACTCTACCCATCTCTGCCAAAATCCACAGCTGAACTTGAGAAGCCTATCAATCACCATACCAGCTCTTGTAACACTGTATAACCTTATCTGAATGCTAGCTAGCCCACGTGACACAATGATTTAGCATCTCTGCACCTTGCTCTCTGCCCAAAGCAGCCTTCTGGATTCCTCTGGAGCTGAATATAGCGGGACAACCAGAGGACATGTCAACGCGCCGGGCTCCAGACACTGTTGTATGGGGGCACTGTGACTTGTGAAAAGGGTAGAGGTTGGCAAACAGATACTATACTTGTTTGGCACTGACAAAAGCAGGTGGCCCGACGGAAATAGAACCATCAGTTGGCACACTGGAAGCTGGTAATCCCAGATCTGACAGACTGGTAGCAAGGAAGTCTATTATGGACTTTATCATGGTAGGTGTTTGGACAGAATGGTCTACACGGTTGATTCCCAAAAATATACAATTGATGCTTTGTAGCTGGATGCACTGCTCTGTCGGAAGCTCTGTTACTCAAGTTAGACTTTATCTGAGCGGAAAGAACTGACAGTCACAAGGTAGCTAGCATAAGCCAACTGTTTTTCAGTTAGTTAGTCTCACCTTTTGTGTTGAAAATCAAACATATGAACAGGACCATGAACTCTCGTATTCATTACAAGCTCCTGAAAATGTGTTTAAATCCATTTTGTGTTTTTTCCTTAAGTTTTCAGACAATCTAAAACATATCAGGCTGTGGTTGCTAACGTGTACAATGTGTCCTCCGGCTAGGTACTCCTGTCTATGAATCACAGTGAAGATCTGGAGATAAGTTCCCAGGTGCTGCACTTTGGTTACTAACCCAGGGGCATTGAAGGATGGGTCAAATCAAAAGTTTAGAAGAAATGATTCATTTCAAAGTCCAATGAAGCAAACATTGTATTACAGACATAATATTACTCAAGTAGAAGTACAAAGTCCAAGAAATTACTCAAGTAAGAGTAAAAAAGTATCTGGGAAACTACTACTCAGGTAAGAGTAACTGTTGGAACGTAACATCTGATTTCTAATTTGAAGAACAAAACCTCAAAATCATATCTGAAGGAGTGGTGCAAGAAAATACAAATGTTCAAATCATTTCATATTGTCAATATAAAGCTTTTGTCTCTTGTAGACTTACTCACAGCGGGAAGAGTAACGACAACTTTTACTCGAATACTGTTACTTCAATAAAAATATTACTCAAGTAGGACTAAAAGTATGCTGCTAGAAAAATATTTAATACATTTTTTGGGGCGGCTCACATTTTTTTACGCATTTTGAACACTTGACAAGAGTACAAAATTTAAACATTTGAAATCTTTTGCATTTTAATCTTGTGAATACATTTCTTGTCACCTCTGCCTTACTCTTTGAAACCTTGCATTCGGTTCCCAGAGGTGAGACCAGGGTTCCCACCACAACACAAGGACTTCACCAAGTCTGAACAAGCTGCTAAACTCCAAATGACACCACCTTAATCTGCTTTCCGAGTTGAAAGCTTTTTATCCTTTGTAGTGCTACTGATTAACATGAACCATATAAGTATGTTTGGAAATCTCAGTGCCTAGACCTCCAGAACGCATTATCCTAATTCCCGGTCATGTGTAATAAACGAAAAAAGCACAAAGACGCTTACCTGGGATCCAGAACACGCACACTTCTCCAATACTTTATGAAGATGTAAGTCTGGTCACTGGTGCATCTCCCCAAGTTCAGATGGGTTCAGATTGACAGGCAGGGTCCATCTTTATCAAAGAAAATATGGCTGGTGACTGATATCCATCTGATTAAAAAATACAGAGAGATATCAGTCTGGATTGGCCAGGCAAGATGGGCGTGATTGACGGGTGGATTATTTTTCAGACCCCCTGGCAGGTTGATGTTACCAGCAATAAAACATAAACACACACACTATTTACACAGATTATGTAAAGTGCTTTGAGTGACTTGCAGGTGGAAAAGCGCTATATAAAACTGTGACCATTTACCATTTATGTACAGCTAAACAAGGGGTGAACGAGGACAAAAAACATTACTGTTCAACTGTATTGCACATCCCCATACTGTATATTGCATTGATTCACATTGCACTGTTCTATTGCACCTGCCCCTAGTGGAGTGACATCACACTGCGGGTACTGCATTTATGTCTATGGCAGAATGTTCAGCAGTTACCATGGCGACACACTGCACACATTAGCAAACAGATTAGGTTACAGATTAGTTTTTAGATTGTCTGAGAACTCAAGAAAAATACAAAACTTGATTTAAACAACACATTTTCAGGAGCCTATGATCAATATGAGCGTTCATGGTCCCGTTTAAGTGTTTGATTTTCAACAAAAAAGGTGAGAGTGACTAACTAAAAAACTGTTGGCTAACGCTAGCTAACTTGTGACTGTAATGTTATTTGAGAGGGTCTTGTTAAACAGTACAAAATCATTTCTCCTGTTTTAGTTCCAGCTAAGTCAGTAGTTTATGATCAGATTGTGGTAAAAACAAAGCTCACCTTAAAGTCTAACTTGAATAACAGAGCATCAGATAGAGCAGTGCCTCCAGTTAGCTTCACACCCCAGAGAATGTTCATGAAATCATCTGCAAAGTATCTATGGACATTTGCACTGAATGATATTGCACTGATTTTTACAAGGTACTAGGATAGATCAAATGGATATCGCAAATGTCCAATCAGGGACACACATGGTCCAACTGTATCAAAACAAATATGGAAAAAAGTTAAGGGAAAAATATCACAGGGGACTGACAAACATCACAAAGTTCTAAACTAAACTGAACTATCTGAGGTGAGAGAAATTTGATCTTGTTCAAAATGATGGGTCGGCCACTGCAGAAATGCCAAATAAATGTGGTTGCTGTGTCTTGCTCAAAGGCACAATGGAAGGTGACCTGTGACCCTCTAGTATGTGTCTGTGCTCTTAACCCACTGCACCACAGTCATCATTAAGAGGTTCTATTATGCTACCTGGACTGTTCCAAAGTAGGCTAAGGTATTACACATATTTAGAAGTTACCATTTACACGAAGTACTGAATTAAACTAAAATCTGAGGTGAGAGAAATTTGATCTTGTTCAAAATGATGGTTGACCAATCAGCTCCTTCGTTTTATATGCGCCACTGAAATAAACAAATATGATTGGATAGTACTGTTTTTCCCCTCCTAGATTTAGTTAGAATCCAAAAGGGTTTGAAATTGAACCACGGAGCGTGTCAAGCCTCCGTCCTAATTTGGGACAGTCCAACAACAGTAATGCAGAAGACATCTCCTCTCCGAAATTCTCGTAACATCCAGGACAAAATATATAACTTCTTTTACCTGAGATAAATAAGAGTTTAATGCTTTGATTGTTGATCCTCTGTGTTATTTCCTCCCCTTGGTGACCTGACTGATGTCCCTCTGTATAAAAAAACACAGACCGATATCAGTCTGGACTTGCCAGGCAACCATTATCCAAATTCCTAGTCATGTGTAATGAACAGAAGGACAGAAAATGTACCAAGAAACAACATCAGAAAAGCAAAAAAGCCCCCTCCAAAAAAAAAATCTTCCTTCATCCAAACCGTTAGCGCGTATCCAATTGAGTCAAAAATGCACTTTCTTATTCAAATGGGACGGGGTTGCTGGATAGGGTCGCGGGGTTGTCTCGCACTGGGAGGCTAAAAGGACAAATTGCATGGGGCTGATTGAAAGGAGGTAAAGGGAGAGAAAGGTGCGGCCGGCTGGTTTTACGCTTCACTGGTTTCGGGTATTGCTTCAGTCTGGTGCGTTTTGTTCGGCGGATTACATGTCCCCAAACTGGATGTCAGAAAAAGGTGAACCGGCTATGCCAAATATGTGTGTTTTGAGAGGTTTAAAAACATAAATATGAATGGATACGGTAAGGCATTAAACAAAAATGTCTGTGATTTAGTTCATTTATTTCTAATCTTTCAACTTATCCTTATATTCTGATTTGCCACTGCAGAAATGCCAAATAAATGTGTGTTGCTCAAAGACGCAGTAACCAGAACCTGTGACCCTCCAGTAGGTGTGTGTGCTCTTAACTCACTGCACCACAGTCATTATTAAGAAGTTCTATTGTGCTAACTGGACTATTCCAAAGTAGGCTAAGGTATTACACATATTTACTTATTTTGGCAAAGTTTGAACCAGTGACCGTCTGGTAGGTGGGCATGCACTTAATCAGCTGCACCACAGTCACCCCTTATTTGTCTATATATCTTTATTATATTTTCTTATATATATTTTACTTGTAACTTGCATACTTAGCAAGCTTTTTTTTTAACTTACCGTTTTTCCTATATGTGACTATAAGTCACACTTTTTTCATAGTTTGGCCGGGGTGCGACTTATTCTCAGATGCGATTTATATGTGAAATATATGTTTTTTTTCTTCATTATTATGCATTTTTTGGCTGGTGCGACTTATACTCCAGTGCGACTTATACTCCAGAAAATACAGTAATTTAAACACCCATTAATCTTTCCTCTAGCTCTTTGACATATTGTGCTTGTGTCTCTATAGTTATAATCTATGACACCCGTGGATCCTTTTGTAATAATTTGCACATTTTAAATCGCAATATTCATCTAAAGCGACTTAATAAAATAACAAGGTCACTGACTTCAGCATTAGAAAACGGCGGTGCCCAATGGGAGCTGACGTCGCCGTAAACGTCATCACAACAAAGAGCTGTGAAGCTGTTGGCTCCTCCGATGGATAGCTGCAGATCAAGGTAGCGAGTGGTGGATTTAAAAAAATTTGCACCAAAAATTTGTACCAAAATGGCTACACGATGCTGCCCAATCCTAACCGTATCACCGAGAACAAAGTAAGTACAGAGCAGTGGGCGGAAATTGGCAAAATGGCGCAATATGGCGTCTTTAAAATAAGCGATAAAAAATTGCTCAAACATGCGTGAATCACTCTAAATACAATTCCGAGAGGGTAAATAAGAAAAGGTAACAACTGTAAAATGATTAAAAGCTCTGAAAAGTCGATTTCGCAGAACAGGTCTGCTTCAAAATATATCTTTCCGTCTCCGTACTGGACAGAACTTGTTTAAAATTCACTCTTCTGTGCAGTGTCACGTGAATTTACCCACCAGTCCATACGCATTAGCTGAAGGGGAGCAGTCAGCCGTGCCTGTGTGGTCCTGCGGGAGACGGGGGGCCGGTTGTGCCGTGGGAGGGGCCGGTTGCGCAGTGCGCGGGGGCCGGTTGTCCCCGCTAACTGGAAGGGAGAGAGGACCGCGTTGCGCTTAGGTGGTCTTTGTGTCTCGGCACAAAAGGTAAAAGCTTGTTTGGGTCCCAAGGGTGTGGATTTTGGCACGTTAGTGTGAAATGTGGAGCTTGTGCTGTTTAAATTTTGGCTTTGAATTGGCTGTATGTTAAGGTGATTTTATACATTGCTGTTTCTGTTCAAATGTTGCGTCAGTTTATTTGCGAAGTACAAGTAGTAAAGTACTGCGCTAAAGTAAAATTTTTAGGTATCTGTGCTTTACTTAATTAGACACCGTTTACTTTTACTTCACTACATTCGAGAGCAGGTATTCGTACTTTCTACTCCGCTACATTTTTGAACTGGACTGAAAAGTAAAAGTATTTTTGCTTGAAAAGTCAGAGGGGTTTCTTTTTAACACGTTCGTAGATTGAGCAAACAAAAATATACAAATAAAACCAGCTACGAAAAAATTTTTTACTCAAATCTTTATCAGAATCGCTACGTTTAAAGCTTTATTAGACCTCAAAATACTTTTACTTTTTACTCTTTAAGTACATTTTAAACGGGTACTTTTTTATGTGATACTTTTACTTACCATAGTCTATTGTATATTTTTACTGTAAAAAAATTCAGGGGTTTTTTTTTTTGTTATTTTTTTTTTTTGTTTTTTTTTTTTTTTTTTTTTTTGCTCCGGTATCTGTACTTTTAATTAAGTCACAAAATTAAGAACTTCCACTACTAACTGATACAGATTTTAAGATGGTGTCCTAAAATCAGATCAAGATTGGTTTTGAAATATATTGAAAAACAGAATCCTCAGAATTTTTCATTTTTGCCATTTATGTTTTGGCATTTATTATTATAGTTTTATTTATTTTTATTTGTTACATCGGGCGCCCTACCTGACGCAACCAGCAACAGTAATGGAGTGGACAATGCATATGACGTGTCTTGAGGGCATTATGAGCTTAAGTGGGACTCAAACCAGTGACCCTCCAGTTAAAATGAATTTGAATTTGCTCAATACTGGTACATAAAAATGTTCATCTCCATTCATACGCGTCTACTCAAAATGCTGAGATTATTTTTCCATCAATTGTGAAAATTGCTTTTTTTTTACTGTTTGCAAGTTTTATTATTTCTTTGATTTAGTAAAATTAGATTCAAATTAAAAAGCTGACTTGAATTTGGATAGTTGTTTTTTTTTAGTAATTGGCAAACAACTTGAACATAGTTTCTGGTTATTTTATTTTATTTTTTTCATTTTTTGAAAAACCTCAAAAAATCCAAACCTTTTTTACCAACCAAGTATACACATTTATTCTGTACCGTTCTTACCAATTTATAATCCCCCTAATCCGCGTGAAGGACAGAGGGGTCAGTGGCGATGAAGCGTGCACCTCCACCTCCCCTTCTCCTCTCCCCTCCACCCTCCTCCTCTTTTCTCCTCCTCTCCCCTCTTCCCCTTCACCCTTCTTTCTACCTCTTCACTCTCCTTCTCCCCCCTCCTCCTCCTCTCCTCTCCGCCCTCTTCGTCTACCTTCCACCTTCCCTCTCTCTTCTCCTCTCCCGTCCTCCTTTCTCCTCCTCTCCCCTCTTCCTCTCCCCTACCCTCCTCCGCTCCTCCTTTCACCTCCTCTCCCCTCTTCCTCCTCTCTTCTCCCCTTCTCCTCTCTTCTTCTCTCCCGTCCTCCTCCTCTCCCCTCCTCCTCTCCCCTCTCATCTCTTCCTCTCCTCCTCTTCTCCCCTCTTCCTCCTCTCTTCTCCTCTCCCCTCCTCCTCTTTTCTTCTTCCTCCCCCTCTCCTCTCTTCCTCTCGCTTCCTCTCCTCCTCTCCCCTCTTCCTTCCTCTCCTCCTCTCTCTTCCACTCCCCTCTTCCTCTCCTCCTCCTCTCCCCTCTTCTCCTCTCCCGTCTTCCTTCCCCTCTCCTCTCTTCCTCTCGCTTCCTTTCCTCCTCCTCCTCCTCTCCCCTCTCCCCTCTCCCCGCCTCTCCTCCTCTCTCTTCCTCTCCCCTCTTCTCCTCCTCTCTTTTCCTCTCCCCTCCTCCTCTCCTTCGCCCTCTTCCTCTCCCAGAACGGAGCATGAAATAGGGGCCTCTCCTTTTGGCACCGTGGCTTTATTTCCATGTTAGGCAGCACCTGTCTCCATGGTGAGTTTACAAGGCCCTGCACAGCTGTCTCTGAACCTCCAGCAGCACACGCTTTTACCATTCTACCGTTCCAAGTGTTTTTAATACTCTTTTTTATTTTTTTTTTATGTCACAGGTGTTTTGACACTAAAATCAAACGCACCCTGAACTTTATTTAACCTGGTAGAAAGTTGGTATTGTGCTGCCTGTGTTGCACTGCCTGGAATGTTCCCTAGTGCAGTTAGAATATTTTTCCCTCATCAAAAACATACCTGGACTTGTATTTCACGTCATTCAAACTAGTTTCACTAATCCTCTATAAAAAGAAAAATGCAGTTTGAATTTTGTCACAGTGTCACAGTTACAAACCCTACCCAGTTTTTGGTGTTTTTTTGGTTTTTTTTAAGTCTAATAAAATTTTTAGTCAAAATTTGACAAAATAGCGAAATAAAAACACCAGGATTACGTAGCGCGATTAAATACAAACATAACATTTTAAGACCAAAATGTCGAGCCTGACAGCAGCAGTTACGGAGAGAGGGGGCGACAGTTTTTCAATAGAAAGTGAATTAGAGCCAGAGTCGATGGAGCCGAAAGCGCAGCCCATGCTCACTTCCTATTTGGAACGTGGTGGCTAGCGGGTTAGCTACGTCCATTTATATATACGGTCTATGATTCCTACTTAGAAAAGGGTCACCTCTCCACAGATCTGACCTGTAACTTGGCCTAGTTCCATACTGTGGAAAATGTAAACCAAGAACAATCTCCACTGTCTCCACGGAAACAAACAGGTGGCAGACCCTCCACTAGAAAAGTTACATTGTGCACCTTTAACATTGCACCTTTATATTTATTGCCCGATATATTATTATGAAATCAACCGCTGATATTATATGGCCACATTGTTCAGCTGTTTTTTTCTTATTTACTGTATTAAAACTATCTTTATATTTATTACCCGATATATTATTATGAAATCAACCGCACCCTGAACTTTATTTAACCTAGTACAATTTGGTATTGACTATTCTTGCATGGGGCCGGGTGACATTTTTAATCTGTTGGAACAAATTGAGAATTTTCATCGCAAATGTAGAACAGGGAGTGACAAAAATGCGGAGCGAATAGTTAGAGTAAAAAGAAACAAACTTTAGATGATGACAAAATGGTGGCACATTTTTGGAAGGCTTCTTGGTTTGTCAGCTGGAGAAATGGTCCGATGCAGACGGAGGTTCAAAACGTACAAGGTTTAATCACTATAAGACTAAGATTTATATTGGGATCATACGTCATGAC
>KN473687.1:25545-41797 GCA_000787095.1 Periophthalmodon schlosseri
TGCAAAAAAAAGTTAATTTATTTAATCCAGACATTGTTAATAAAATTGAAAGTTATAAATCAATTTCTGCTTTTGTTGTCATCAGTTGTGTGTGACCATTAGCATAACGGAACAGCGCATTTATAACTGCAGGGTGCACAGAAGGGAGCAACTAAAGGGGAGCTAACACAAGCGCTACCAATATTTTAACTGTCGAATATCAAACTTTGTCAATACACAGGGCACAGCCATGTTGGATTTTCTAACTCGGAACCAGCTCGGGATTTTGTAATGTTGCCCAAATTTCCAGGTCGGAATTCCGAGATCGTGTTGATACTTTACAAAGATGTGAGTCTGGTCACTATTTTCAAATGGCCGTGATTGACAGGTGGATTAGCCAATCGGGCATGGTCCGTCCTAATCGGAAATAATAAAGGGAAAAGAAATCATAAGAGGCTGAAAAACGTCACAGATTTATGCAGAATCAATAAGCGAAGCACTAAACTCGGTTAATCTGAGGTGAGAGAAATGTGATTTTATTTGTAAATCATAGGTGACCAATGAGCTCCATCGTTTCACACGTGTCACCGTTTGACCGGGCTTGACAGGCAATGGAGGCTGCAGGGACCAGACTGATAGCAATCTGTATAAAAAAATACAGAGAGATATCAGTCTGGATTTGGCAAGAGATCGTGGTGTGATCCCGTGTAAATTTACAAGTCAGAACTCAGGAAATCTATGGCATCATTTGGCTATCTTTAAATTGAGAGTGCGTAGACAGAAATTAAGGGCGCAACCGCTCGTTTTTTTTTCTTCAATAAGAAATACGTCATCAAAACAAGACTTGAACAGACGATCACAGACTTATCGTCGGCGTCAGACTCAGAAGCTAGAGGTTGAGTCGACTTCAACAGTCATGGACAACCCAAACGTAAGTTTATTCTTTATCGCAGAATTTGTAATTTTACAATCTGTACAATTTAATATCAGCGTACAACTGCCAAATCTGAACTAAAAACATCAGCAGTATCACGATTTGACATGATACTATCTCAAAATCATGTGACGGTTTCACGAAATTACGTGATAGCTTCATGTTAAAACAGGATACAAAATTATCATGAAATTATGTGATATGTAAAACGAGGAGCTACAGTAGAGGATCTATCCACTTTTGCGCGTTTGTATGGTGAGATATAGGCTATGCTACTGATGTTGGCATGACTTGTAGTAGTAGTAGTAGTACTACTAGTCTCACGCCCGGAGCCCTTCATCTACCGCTTTGTCTCTGCGCAGTACCCGGTATTGAGATTGTATCATGTCGTGATACTGCTGATGTTTTTTTAGTTCAGATTTGGCAGTTGTACGCTGATATTAAATTGTACAGATTGTAAAATTACAAATTCTGCTATAAAGAATAAACTTCGAAGTCGACTCAATTCAATTTCAATTCAATTTATTTTTGTAAAGTCCAAAATCACAACAGCCTTTGCCTCTTACAGACATGAGAATTGATTTAACCAACAGAAAGTTAGAAAAATAACAGTGAAACAGAAACAGACAAGCAAATTAATCAACAGTAAACAAGCAAATGGATAACTGTCCCAGAACATCCCCTGTCCTTAGATCCTCCTTCTCGGCGAGGAAAAACTATTAAAAAAAAAACCAAGGGGGAAAAAGAGAAATCTCGAGAACCACAGTGAAAGAGAGATCCACTCTCAGCCTCTCTAAATCTGTGATTGTCTGTTCAAGTCTTGTTTTGATGACGTATTTCTTGTTGAAGAAACAAAAAACGAGCGGGCGCAGGCAGAAAGAGAGAGGGCGCTGGAGGGTAAACAGCCGGGCGCTGTCAGACACATGTGCGCTCTGTCACAGGTTTTGCGCTCGCTTTCACATTCTCACCGCTCACTTTTAGTTACTGCGCCCTCGATTTCTGTCTACGTGCCCTCGATTTCTGTCTGCACGCTCTCAACTTAAGGATAGCCAAATGACGCCATAGAAATCCAACCTTCGAAGACAACTGTCACACAGTATTATGATATATTTAGACTAATAAAAATACATAACAACACTTTTATTTTGTTAAATAAATGTTTATACTGTCAGATTCATTTTTCTTGCCAACTTCATAAAGCATACAATTTGGAGTTTGGGGTATTTCTTGACTAATTGAAATTAAAAAAAAGACACTAACAATGGACTTTGGATTTTGCCCGTATCCTTTCGGGTCTCATTGCTCCCGGTTGCCATGGTTATACTCTGGGCCATTTTTGCTCCGGTTCAGCCCCTGAGTAAATGAAGACTAATTGCATCTATGAAGAGGCCACTCCACGGAACAGCGGCCCCCAAAATAACACTGGAAGCATCCAGTCTCTCCTCTCCTCCATCTTTCGTCTTTTTGTTGATATATTTTGCTGAGGGTTACGTTAATGGGGTTTTTGTTGTCGTGGTTACGCGCTGTGGTACATCTTGGAAATAGGGACTCGAAATATGGCCTTGTTAGTAGTAGTACTTCATTTTTTTTAATTTTTTTTTTTTATAATAGACGGTCCATGTTTCACAATCGTTAAAGGTGCACTGCGTAACTTTGCCGGTGTAGGGGCCAAAACCTTCTTGTCTACATAGAGATGTTAATTGCCTGCATGTTACAAAGGTCAAGTCTGTGGAGAGGTGACCCCAGTCTGAGTAAAAATGCATGTTATTCAAGGTATTTTTGTAGCAATAAAAGTCTATAATTAAATACACGTAAGTGGATAATAGTTAATATTTCTTTTAGGCAGACAATATGATTAGCAAGATGTTTTAGCTTGATGTTTAGGCTGCTAACTGTGAGCAATCTTCAGAGCTTTTCTTGGGGAGGTGTTGTTACATCCTAGAGTGTGGTCAGCCTGACAGAGCAGGCGTCTCATCTATAAAATGTTATGTGGAATTCTGATTAAAAGTGTACGTAAGAACCAAACATAACCTTGCTCAAACTTGCTGACTTGAATGAGAATCTCTCCTCTTTGAGCTCATCATCTTCTGGCTAATATCTGAAAGTCCACACATGCGGAATTCAGAGTTTTCGGAACTGGACTGTTGTCTTTTCATAGATGACGAACTTAACGGTTGGTTATTATGCAAAATCGACTTTTTGGGGCTTTCTACCACGTTATAAAGTTGTTCCGTCGTCAAAAACATGCCCGAAACGTGTCATCCGTGCGTGTTTGAGTAATCTAGTGATCTCTCCCGGGCACTACACGAACCCCCATTACAGCGAGCTGCGCGATCCCGTCCTGTTCAGCCCACAGCGATTTTCCGTAAACATAAAAAAGACGCGAAACAATACACTACAACTTCGCAAAGCCGATGAGACCTTCGAGGTGGATTAAGGGTCTGGCCCGTTCATCTGTGGGATCGGACCGTAGTGATTTTTATGCCGAGAGCGGGACTCCAACCGCCAACCTTCGGATTCGCGGACAAACACTCCACCATCTGAGCTACTGCCGCCCCTAGCGCTAGCAGTTGCTAAAAAGGCAGACTAGGAACTTTAACCTCCATTTGCCTCTGGATTTCAACACATGTAACTTATACCTATCAACTCAATACTCAAGTGTGCGTTTTAATTACAAGCTTTATTTATTTATTCTTAAAAAGTTACGCTATTACATTAAGTAACTGAGGTTGGTGTAAATATGTTACGCGTCCATTCCCCATAGAAGTGCAATATCACGTCTTTGATATCTTAAAATCGCAGTACACTCGTCACATGGGCACATCAAATCAAAAATAGCAGAGGAAATCGGGCCTTATTGAAGATTTGATGAGACAAATACTGGACAAATAGGAAACATTTTTGTTTTCTATAAAGCGTAGTTATTATCATGAGTGGTTGGGTTTGGGGTTGTTAGTTGGACTAGGTATAAAATGCTGTTTTTCTTGTAAGTCCTGCATTACTCTCTGTTAAGTATCGATGTATCTGGAATTCACTGGAGCAGAACCGTGCCAGATGGGAGGGAGGTTACTAATGAAAACCCAGAGTAGATTTTAATCTTAAAAATACATTTCGAGGCGACTGCCATAAATTTGTGTTTGCATGTTCACTCATCTAGAACAAGTACAAATCATGAATGGCTTTTCCAGAGAGGTTAGGCTTGAAATAAAATACGTGATTTCTTTAGGTGCACTAGGTAACTTTTCGGGTGTAGGGTCAGCTAACTTGCTCCTCCATGGAGATGTTATTGATTTGCGTGGAATGCTATCTGGTATTTATTTCAATATGAGTTTTTATTGCTTGAAAATCATTTGGAAAAACATGCGTTCTTGCTGTAAGCGGGTTCTCCACAGATGTAGCCTGTAAATTTACTTGGTTGCGTCACACGTTTGTCTCCAGGAAGATGGATAATGCCATATTGTGGGACAAGCAATAACATCTCCATGGAGACATGTTTTAGGTAGCAGACCCCCCCCCCCACCAGAAAAGTTACATAGTTTATCTTTAACCAGATCTCTTTTTGGGAAGAATGAATTAGGAAACAATGGATATTTTGGCTGTGGATTTATATTATTTTTAAATGGAATCTCCAACAGTACAGCTCTTGGGGTGTTTCTGATCTGGTGCTTTAGACCTTTTTTTGTTCTGGGTTAGACCTGCTTTTGTCCTGGGTTAGACCTGGTTTAGTCCTGAGTTAGATCAGGTTTAGTCCTGAGTTAAACCTTGGTTAGACCTGGTTTAGATCTGAGTTAGATCTGGCTTAGACCTGGTTTAGTCCTGGTTTAGATCTGAGTTAGGCCTGGTTTAGTCCTGGGTTAGACCTGGTTTACTTCTGGGTAAAATATGGGTTAGACCTGGTTTAGTCCTGAGTTAGATCAGGTTTAGTCCTGAGTTAAACCTTGGTTAGACCTGGTTTAGATCTGAGTTAGATCTGGCTTAGACCTGGTTTAGTCCTGGTTTAGATCTGAGTTAGGCCTGGTTTAGTCCTGGGTTAGACCTGGTTTACTTCTGGGTAAAATATGGGTTAGACCTGGTTTAGTCCTGGGTTAAATGTGTGTTAGATCTGATTTAGTTCTGTCTTAGACATGGTTTAGTCCTGAGTTAGACCTGGTTTAGTTCTGGTTAAATCTGGTTTAGTCCTGGGGTAGACTTTGTTTAGTCTTGGCTTAGTCCTGGTCCTTAGTCCTGAGTTAGATCTGGATTAGACCTGGTTTAGTGCTGGGTTAGAGCTGGGTTAGACCTGATTTAGTCCTGGGTTAGTCCTGGTGGGTTAGTCCTGATTTAGTCCTGGGTTAGATCTGGATTAGACTTGGTTTAGAGCAGCTGTTGAGATGTGCTCCTAGTTTTAAATACATTATCAAACACTATTCTTCCCATCACTGCTTCTGAATACATCTTTGTTCTACTGCACCTGTAGTTTTGGAGCTCATTTTAAACAAAGCTCTCGTTGTATTTTAACCTTCTCCTATCCACCATCTGTCTGGTTAATCATCCACTAACAAGGCCATTCTAACACGGTCTGGACCAAAGCTTACACTATAGATCCTTATTTTTCATGTAGTCCATTAGGGGTCCCTCGCTTCACATATGCTCCAAAAGAAAGACCTCCATACCAGCTGGAGCTCACCTTTTAGACTATGAAATGTAAGTGCATATGACAGACGAAGCATTTCACTAACACATAATTAACATTGTATTTAAGATATGACTTTTTTTGGTGAAGTTTATAATTATATAAGACGTAGCTAAAGTGCTAGCTCCCACGTTCCAAATAAGAAGTGATCATGGGCGCGCTTCCGGCTCCATCGACTCTGGCTCCAATTCACTTTACATTGAAAAATTGTCACCCCTCTCTCTGTAACTGCTGCTGTGAGCCTCGTCATTTTGGTCTTAAAATGTTCGTATTGACCCGCTCTATGTGATCCTGGTATTTTTGTTTCATGAACATTAATAACAGACAAATCAGGCACCTTCTTTCCACGAGGTCGCTTCTGCTAGTGTTAGCAACGGGTTTGATTGACAGCGTTGCTAAGCGCCAGCTCCGTGCTAAACCAGTGGGGTGGGCGCGAAGGGGCATTACCTTCAACAGCCTAACTCCAGATTGGCTCTTTGGTTGCTATGATACTCGCGGTCAGAATTCCAAATATGGAACTCGGCTTCAAATTCGCCCCTCTAACTTCTAGCCCCGATGAGCTTCATTTGACTGGAGCCGACCACTATGGGTGGTGTCACACTCACTTAGTCCACTTCTTTATACAGTCTATGGTAATTCCATAGCTGTTACCTAGCAACAATGATGTTAACAAGGCACAAAACTTGTCTGCATTACACAGTAAATATGATGAGAATAATAAAAATAATGACACCACCATTATTTTGTTAAATCAGTGTTTAAACAGCCAGAAAAAAATAAATAAAAATATTTTCTATGTTGATGACATAGGTAAATGCAGGGGAGTCAACGGGGGGATAAAGGGGTCTATTGTCCCAGGCCCCAGGGACTTAGGGGCCCAGAATTGGACCCTCTTCCTATTCATTTACATTAGAGGGGGGCCATGTGAGGTTTCTTGTCCCAGGCCCCCAAATTTCTGTTGACGGCCCTGGGTAGAGGGATTCTGTGGACATATATCTGGGATTTTTATACTTTTCTTCACAATTTTTTTCTTCTACACAATGCCATTTAACTGATGTAAAATAATAAATATAAATATATAACTAATATATAACTAGGTCATAATTAGAAAAACATTAAAACCTGTCATATGCATTTTAAATTAGCAAGTACCCAAAAATAGGCTAACATTTATTATTTTTTTCATACGATTATTAAATTAACTCAATTCAGGGCACATGGTGGGCTGGAGAGCGTATTTGATTAGCTTGTGTAGTTTTCGTTTCCTTAGCGACAATTTCAACACAATTCGATTTTATGTAGAGTACACTCAAGTCATTTCTTCCATTTTCCAGTAAGATACAGGTAATTTGGACTCTTCAGAAATGAAATGAAAAATTACAGTGAAAAGATTGGAAAATTCTATGCTTTTGTTATTTTTTGCGAATCAAATTTTGCTTCCATTATTGTTAAGTACAAAATGAGCCCAACTGAATGTTTTTGAATAGCATTTTTTGGAAAGTAAAAAAAAAAAAAAAATACAAATACAAAAATAAATAAATGGTGTGTGACTAAGCTCCTATTGGCTCTTGGAAGTAGTTACAAAAATGTTTTATCCAATTTAAGATGGCCTTGAATAATGTCAAAATACAAGAGAAACTGTGTACAGTATGTAACTTTCTGATGGAGGGGCAGACACAAATTTGTGTTATCTTGAAATTCAGACTGGGCCATGTGGCAAAGAAAAATCAACTCAAACACGCATGAATCACTCTAAATACAACACTGAGTGGGTAAATGAGAAGGGAAACAATCATTACTTGCTTAAAAGCTCTCAAAAGTCATTTTGCACAATATATCTTCTTTAACGATTATTCTAATGGACAACACCAGCTCATTTTAATTTGTATCCCTTTCTACAATGATTCTTAGCGATCAGATTTCATGGCAAAAATCCACGACTGTCTGAAGAAGGGCTGGACCCTGAAACGTCACATTGTAAAATAATAAAAAACTGGGAGCTCCAAAGAACTGCAGTGCGGATGTGTTCTTTCTTTTCTACAATTTTTGTCTTTGGACTCAGCACACTGTCGGAACTTTTATCTGATGTGCATGTCTCTATCTACCGATACCTTGACAAAAATCCACACCAATACCAAGTCATTTTTGTTACCTATTTTCAATCTTCTGCTTTGACTTTTACTCTTACTCTGCTATTTTTGTGTTTGTGTCTGCTGTGTAGTGGGTCATTATGTTATAATTCGGATATTTTAAATCGCTATATTGGTCTATAACGACAAAAGAAACAAGTCCACTGACCTCTGCAACATCACAACAAATAGTTGTCGGCCTCTTACAATGGATACACATCACGAGCAGCAGATTTTTACACAGCGCTGCCAAATCTTACGTGTATCACCGATTAAGACGATTAATAAAATTGGAGAACGAACGAACGTATGAAGCAGGGGCGGCGGTGAAAAGGGGAGTTGATCAGCGTCTTGGAAATAAGCGATTAAACATGCACAAATCACTCTAAGTAGAACTTCGAGAGGGTAAATGAGAATCTTAATAGGATTTACGCAACAGGTCTGCTTTAAGACGTTTATGACCATTTTAATTATGTTTATTTGCTACTTTATACAATATCAAAGAGCCTTCACCTTCCATTTCTTTGCCACATGTTTTCACTTTGTTCCTTTCACTCCTGTCTAATTACCCACTTGTGTCCCCAGACCCCCCTTCAATTGCATCAAACCTGCTAATTCCAATACAGCTAGCATCTCGCCGCTAACCTACGTCTTTAATATTTCCCAGTTGGCGGAAAAGCTGTCGAAGTTCATTAGCCCTAGCTTGCGCAACCTTACCGCGTCCGGGGATAGGCTACCTGGTGTAGACTGTCAGAAACGTCAACCCAACCCCAACCCAATCCTGATCTTAATGCATTCAGACAAGACCTAGCCTCAAGTAGCCAAATCAATGAAGCGGAGCAAGGTCAAGGCGTAGACAGCTACTTACCGGGCGAGAGGGGGGAGTGGAGAGAGAGAGGAAGAAAAGGAGGAGGAGAGGGTGGAGGAAGGTGGATCCAGGCGCTCCAAGTGTCTTCCGTGGGGTCATACGGAACAATGGGAGGAGGTCAGAGAGGTGGAGAGGCGGCTGGACAAACAAAAGGGTCAGATGACGGATGATGCTTGCATAATGTGGAGTGAAGTGCAGTTTTAAAAGATGAAAAATAGTGAATGGTCACGTTTTTATGTAGCCAATGGGTACCTGAAGCGGTTTATATCAAGGGGCCACTACTTACCCAGTGTCTTGCCCGAGGAGTCAGTGGCAGTAATGGTGGTTTTCAGATTCTAGAATGGGATGATATCATACTCTCAGATGGAGGCAAGAGACAGTTTTTCCTATTGGTGACATACTTGGCTGAGTTCAGACTTTGGAAAATTTCAGGGAATTATTTTATTTATTTTTTTTAATAAAACTAAACAAAATTGAAAATTGTAATCAGTCAATATGAGGGATTTTTTGGTCTTATTGCCCAACCCTTCTTGTGATTAAAGCCACAGTATGCAACTTTTTGCACAGCATGGCATAACATTTATATATTTCCATGGAGAATGTTTCTACATATGGGTTGAACTTTCTATTTCAATGGAATCATGCAGGGGACTTTCGACCTCCAGAAAGTTACATGTTGTACCTTTAAAAGGCTAAGTCTCTTTATTGCACATGTTCATATTTACCTTAAAATTTAGATACATTTATTTTTATGTTTTTACTTATTTTTACTTATTGCCCAACCCTACATGTTCATCCATTCATTTTCTTCCGCTTTTCCGGGGCCAGTTTGCGGGGGCAGCGGTCTAAGCAGGGACCCCCAGACTTCCCCCTCCCCAGACACTTCCCCCAGCTCCTCCTACATGTGATTGACAAAAAAATGATCTCCACTACGCTGCAATGCCCCTGATGACCTACATCTAGCTTTACCTACCGTACAGTCTGGATACTTCTACCTTGTCATTTCGTTGAATCTGTAATAAAAGTCAGTCAATAAAAGCAAAACATTTTTACTGTATCTATGAGCAGTATATTTCTGCAGCCAAGAGCATTGTAAAAATGATATATGGAACGTTTAATAGGCTTACACAGGTGACAGAATATTTAGGTCATGACTTTAGCTGCGCCTAGCTTGTTGCGTATTAGCTTGGGTGCACTGAAAGGTAATGGGGCTTTCAAAAACCTGGCGCTAGTTCAATTTCTTGTGCCCATAAAACGATGAGGAGAAATAGGAGATAGTAGAGACTAGTGTTGTCGTGATGCTAAAAATTCAAACTAAGGCACAGACTCGATACTCAATACCGATTCCGATACCACAGTGATAATAAAAACACTCTTTATTTAGATGATAGAATGTGATTTTTAACATTAAATAACAGTACTTCCTTTTACATTACCACGTGGCCTTATATCTGTGTAATCCCTCAGTCGTCCAGTAGGTTCCATAGTGGTCCATGGGCGTGTACTAGTCTATGTGTCTTATACATGTTTTGATACCGTCCAATATCGTTCTAAAGCTATTCAGGAAAGGTTCATTTCTGTCCTGTGAATGTGACTTTTTTAGCATCAAATGTGTATCTACAGTACTTTCCATACTAGTTTTAATATCGATTAGTATGTGATTTTTTTATATTTTTGACAACCCTAGTAAAGACAGTGCATGATTATTGAGTCTCTATGATTATTGCGTCTTAGTTTCCATGGTGAACTGATTAAACTTTACTATATGCACTGCGATATTTTGAGGGATACTGTCAAATAACTCAAGCTGTAAAGTGCATATGACAGCTTTTCATGTTTTTTCTAATTATCACTAATTAAGATTTATCACAATTTTTACATCAGTTAAGTGACAGTTTTTGAGATAGAGAGATAGATAGATAGTGAGAAAAGTACAAAAATAGGAGAAGTAGTGCTGAGTTCTAAAACGTAACGCCTCTACTTGTGTCATCAACCCAGAAAATTCTATCCAAAATACAGCAACAGTTTACGAGCAAGGAGCACATTTTTCTGACAGATTAAAAATTGATTTAACAAAATAAAGGTGTCGCCATTTGTCATATTGTCAAATCATAACTGTTGTGTAATTTCAATGTTACGTTTTGGCCCTTGCTAGCATTATGGTTGCTAGCTAACAGTTATGGAATTACTTCTGCGTATGATAAATGGTCACGTTTTTATATAGCGCTTTTCCACCTTCCTGGGAGCTGGAATCGCGCCGCGAACCTGTAGTCAGTCGATCTGTCGGCTCTACCAGTGATGGCTCCTCAGGTTAGTGGATCACCTGAGCTACTGTCGCTACGTACGTCACATCTGCTGCCCATGTCCAACCCAAAAAGTCAAACGATAACCACCAAAATAACAAAAGAAAAGACAAAAGACTAAATATGATGATGTTAACTATGTTTTAGTGCAGTTTAACTTTATTAAATCTAATTTATATTTGGATCACGACTTTCATTTTATCCATGCCGTCATTTGTCAGTTAGGATATGGAAGGTGACGGGGAACCTTACAATGGAACGCTGAAACATCTCATCACTCCTGCTTTCACTACAACACTAGAACCATTGTGAGCCGCGACAAAGGGATGAAAAGGAACGCACGGAGCCGGCTTTGAACGCGTCATATCGGTGGCACGGCTGTAAGACGCCGAGCCTATTCTGCAATGTTTACACTCCTCCAGTCACTCATGCAAATTGCCAATCACCGCGCTTAATACCATAACACAAGACCCGCGCCGAAGCTATATCATATACTTTTCAAATGGAAGCCCTTTGTGAGGCGTTTACGTGCAGGCAATTTGAAGGAAAAATGGATTTTCTCGGGAACGCTTTGATGCTAGCCGTGTTATTGTACGAAGGTTACAAAAGATGTTTATTCCAATCCACAGAGTCAATTTTGACAAGTGTGAATGGGGAGAGCGTATAGATTCTAGGTTGTCTCGCGCAGCTTCGGCCTGGCTGAGATCAAAGAGCCAGAAGACACTCGGGTAAACAAGAGCTGAGAAACTGAGGGCAGTTTTTGGTAGTACAGGTTTAGCTAGCGGCGATGCAATTTTAATTTGAAAGTCAACAAATAAGAAAGAGAATGAAAACCGTTTTCTCGTTCAGGTTTGGGGTTCAGGACAATAGAACAACAGGTAATATATATATGAGTGTGGGATTGGGATATCAAATAAATACTAGCGTAGTTAGCAATGGCATTACAAAACAATAGAACATTACGTTTAAAGGTACAGTATGTATTTTTTCTAATGGAGGGTCAACCACCTACTTGTCTCCATGGAGGTGTCATTGCTTTGCCCGTATATTTCACAGTATGGCATTAAACTTATCTATCCCCATGGAGATAAGAAGGTGACGCCACCAGGCCAAGTTACAGGTTAGATCTGTGGAGAGGTAAGTAAGTAACTTAAATGTAAATGTAAGAGAAAAATATATTGAATAGTGTGCGGATTATTATTGGGGGCTCTGTAGACTTTGGGAATGATCCATTTGCTTTAGTGAAAGGTCTATAGTCATGCTGTACCACACCAAGTATCTGCTAATTTACCATCATCTATCAAAGTTTTCCCCAAGTTTATATATAAAAATCTAATTATTCTTTTGCATATTTAACACTTCTTCTGTTTATAATAGTTTGAAAAGTACCGTGGCTATAGTAACTGTTAAATTTGCAGTCTCAAAATACATAAAATGGAATTATAGTCAGTTATGGAGATATAGCAAAGTTTGGCATGAACTTAAACATAAAATCTTCCATTCATGGTCTGCGATTTTCTTGTAAAATAATTAACTAAGGTAACAATTTATAATAACTACTCCCAATTAGCCTTAATAATGCACGAGGAAAGACATAATTCATAAGGAATAATAGTTTATTAAGAATGTTTCACGCTTAGTAACTACTTAATTATTACCCTTCTAACATTAACCCCTTAAAGAAGAGTTATTTTGCTTGTGTCTGCTATATAATTATAATATTTGACACTCATAGATTATTATGTTATAATTTGCACATTTTAAATCATAATATTCATCTAAAACAACTTAGTAAAAGGAGTCCACTGACTTCCCTGTTAGAAAACTGCGATGCCCAATGGGAGCTGACGTCTTAACGATGCAGCTGTCAGCACCGCTGATGGATAGCTGCAGATCACACTAGTGAGTAGTGGATTTTTTTTTTCATTTGTACCAAAATGACTATGCAACACTGCCAAATTTTACACGTATCACTGAGTAAAAAAACTGAAGACCGACGTAAGTACAGAACAGTGGGCTTGTACCAGTGGTGGTGAAAATGGGGATTGATCAGCAATATGGCGCATTGAGAATAAGTGATTAAAGATCGTTCAAACATGCACGAATTACTCCAAATACAACTTCAAGAGGGTAAATGAGAAAGGGAAACAACTACAACATGGTTGAAAGCTCTGAAAAGTCAATTTTTCAGAATAGGTCTGCTTTAATTAAAGGCACAGTATGTAACGTTCGAAAGGTGGCACGTGACCTGCATGATTCCGTGGAAATAGAAAGTTACAAACATATATTCTCCATGGAAATAGATACACCATACTGTGGAAGATTATAGCCTAGGAACGACATTTCCATAGAAACAGGCAGGAGGAGGCCCTCCTTCAGGCCAAATCAGGGTCAGGTTGTGGAGATGCAAACCTGCTCAGATTAAAGACATGTTTTTCAGTGCAACAAAAATAATTGTATTATTTTAGTCGATTTTTTGGCTCAAAAGTGACATACTGGGCCTGAATAGTTCTTAATAAACAATTTAAAAGGATATTTGTCATTACTAATTAAGTCTTTCCTTACGCTTTATTAAGGCTAATTAAGGTGCATTTATTATAGTAGAGCGAGCCTATCACAATGTAATACATAACTATATATATAACTTTTACTTAACTTTTGTTTCATACTTTAGTGGTGGTCCGTGCTTCGCAAATACTTCTACTACAATCATTCGAAATCTGATCTGTGTAAGGTGTCAAACTCAGTACCTCATTTCCATATCACTCATTGTGTTTGTGTTTGGCCTCTTTCTGACACCGCCGCCTGTGTACACATCTACACCATGAAAAATGAATCAACCGAGCTCCCGAAGACAAATTATTTAACAGTGCAAAACTAGAACTGAAACTCCCCGGCCTACCCCGTCTGATATTAATATGCATGCCTTTTCACAAACCCAACCAGAGTCAGCGGTCTATTTCGAGCCCTCACTTTTGTTTATTTGGGACTTGTGTGAGTTGATAAAAAAGCGAAACCGTATGGGGGCTTTGGCAATCCAGAAGGGAGGACAAATGAACCAGATAAAGAATGAGAAATGATAAACAACGCGCCAGGCAGCAGAGATGACCGTGGGAATGGCATCTGAGACTATTTGAATAGCGTTTAATAAATAACTTTGTGAACCGCTGCACCTGGCCAAGTCTCCAGCTAGCGTCAAAAAGCTAGCTTGCCTATTTGGCGGACCGACTCGCATTCAGTACGTTCCGCTATTTGTGGTCTTTGGTATGCTGCGGCGAGACACAATTGGCAGCTATGGGAGGTAAGGAAGAGAGGGAGGTGAAAAAGGATAGAAAAAGAAAGAAGAGGGAGTTTAAAACGGGGATGGAGGACAGGTCAGAATTCTATGGTGGAATTTACTGTTTAACTGTCAGATTGCGGACCTGGTTTATGATTAATAACTCTGTAATTACTGGGCCTATCCACATGAAACAAAAACTGGCATAAAGTTCACAGTCTTCTCCGTCAGCACATATATAGAAAAGTGAAACGATTTTTTTCATAATAGCTTCAGAAAGTGGTGCCATTATACAACCTGAAAGATGTGATTGCTGTCAGTTAAAAAGAGACTGACCCATAAGATTAATATGACAAGTTTGTAGAGCCAAGTCCTAACAAACAAAGATATGGTTCAACATTGGTGGATTTTGGTTTTTTTTCAAAAACAGTGAATCTCCCATAGAGTTATATAGGCTCTGGCCCTTCATCTGAGATTACGGAGGTGGGTAGAGCTGAGTTACGTTTACTTGAGTAACTTTTAAAACAAATGACATTTTTGTGTCTGTCCTTTGAAAATGTCAGATTTTGTGATTTATTTAATGTTTTGGCCTTCAAATTATAAATCAAAGTTACAGTTACTTTTACTCGAGTCATTTCTTGGACTTGAGTAATATTATTTTCACTGCTACTTAAGCGCAATTTTTGGCTACTCCACCCACTTCTGTGACATTACGACGTCACCAAATTCTAAAACATGAATGCAACCTATTGTCAGCTATTGATACTTTGCCGTGACATCACGCTGGGGGGGGGGTTCTGCATGTATGTCTATGGCGGAATGGTCAGCAGCTGCACAATGCACACATTAGCAAACAATGCCTGATAAGTTTTTAGTCTGAAAACTACAAAATAAATAAATAAATACATATTTCATCAACAAAAAAGGCTGAATGTGACTAACTGAAAAATGCTAGATAATTTTTAACCATAATGTTATTTGAGAGAAACTTGTTCAACAACACAAAAGCAGCTCACCTGCTGTAATTCCATCTAAGACGGCTCTTTATGGTCAGACTGTGTTAAACTAAACCTCAGATTAAAGTCTAACTTGAGTAACAGCGCGTCAGACAGATCAGTGCCTCAAGTTAGCATCACACCCCTTAGAATGTCGATGATGTCAGCTGCAAAGTATCGATATGGGAGGTGGCGAGAAAGGATTGTAGGTTAAAAAAGGTCAGAAAAAGAAAGAATAGAAAGGCCAGGGCTAATTGAAAGATCACATTCTAACTGAATTTATAGCAGCGTCTTGTGGGACACAGAGTAAGGCTGGAGGGAGAGTAAATGTTGCAGATAAAGAGAGCGTGCGGAGGAATGGCATTGCACAGACTAAATGAGGTTTTGGCTGTGGCTGACCTCTAAAGTATTTCTACTAGTGTGGGGAGGTACAAAAGTGTGGGGCTGCATGTCTCTGACCAGGATTCTGTTGTAGACCGGCAAATATAGGAGTTGCAGTGTGCACTGGTAGTCAGGGCTGCTCGCTTGTTTGGCTCATCATTGAGATCATGATTATTTCAGACAATTACTTCTATACTGTCAAAAATGTAGAAGAATTACAGCACACGTTAAAATCACAAGACAGCAAATCAAAACATAAATAATCACAAATAATCATCATAAAATTAACATTAAAGGAGAAAAGTGCAGAATAAAAACGTTTCAGTCATATGCACAGCTAAACAGAACCGTTTTGAGCCTGGATTTAAACTTTGTCAAAGCAGAGGCCTGTCTCACATCTTCAGGAAGACTGTTCCAGGTAGCAAAAAAGTCTCAGGTATGACTTTTTTTTGGCTTTTTGTTTTTTGTTGTTTTGTCTCTTCGCCAAATGATGTGTTAATATTTCATTTAATCAACTTGAAGCCACTGAGTTGAATGGGATATTGTAAATTCAAAATCAGTTTTCTCCAAATGCATTTTTCTCCCACAAGGACACAAGGATCCCCGCTTAAAGTAGCACCTACAGACACCGAACTTTACAGTCTGGTACTTAACAAGATTTTGACAAAACATACAGAATGATATTGACATCTAAACTACAGAGGAAGTTACATT
>KN473687.1:51340-72528 GCA_000787095.1 Periophthalmodon schlosseri
AAACCATTTTTTATCGAGAAGCATCAAGTCATCTCAAGTCACTGCTATTCAAGTCCAAGTCCAGTCCCAAGTCCATTGTATTTTTATTTTTAAGTCAAATGGTAAGTCATTAAAACAGCTGCCTGTCAAATCCAGAATGATGCCTCTCAGTACTTGTTATATCTATGATGTTTTTCAGTCCCCTGTGATATTTTTTCCTCACAAGAAGCCATATTTGTTTTGCTACAGGCGGACCATGCGTGTCCCTGATTGGCTGCTCTACCTGTCAATCATGCCCATCTCAACTCTGAGATGCACCAGTGACCAGACTCACATCTTCGTAAAGTATTGGAGATATTACCACAAAAACCCTATAAGACGACCTTAGTTCTCAACTAACCATGCAGTAAAGCTGATGTTCAGGTACAATAATACACATCTGAACCCGCGCCATTTTGTGTAGTGAGGTCGAGTAAGGTGCCATCTCCAGATATAATTTAAAGATAAGCCTGTAGATTCCTCCGTAGGTCGACCGCGACGGCTCTCTCAGCTGACCAGCACACCCCAGCAGTGACCACCTCCACACGGCACGATAACCTCCACAAACCCCCAACCCCTGGCCCCGCTACCACTGCTTCAACTGCATTTTCCGCTCCAATGGACTCAATGTTTTGGAATTCTATTGACTCTGCCCGCGATCACCGATTTAAGTACAGAGAAAGAAATTGGAAAATGGTGGTGGTTATAAGATGAGAGGCGAGGGGAGTTAGGGGTGCAGGGTTTGGATGGGGGTTGGGTTGAGCAAACTGTGGCCGCGCGTGGCCTTTTGCTCCGCTGAAATGTCAAATCTATCTGACGTCTTTTACTCAGTTGAAGTGTTATTACATTACTCTGGCCCGGCAAGGAAGGTGTCAATCAACTGCAATTGTGCAATCAGATTTCGTACCTCAGTACTAAAGTAAAAAATAGAAAAAAAAAATAAAAATCTGACCATGATGTTCACAAATTTCCAATATGGCGGCATAAGGTATTTTGCAACTTTATTTTAGTAGGATCTGGCAACCCTTTACAACCACTTTATAATAATGTAATAATGCTGCCTCATGTAATATGAATCCAAAATGGAATAAATTTGTCACTTAATTTTGTACTGCAACCACAATAATTTTGCAATAATTTCTCATCTAACACTCCACAGTAAGAAATGTGGTCTTAATGTTCGTACTGACCCGCTCTACATGCTCCAGGTATTTTTATTTTGCGATTGTGTCCATAAATCAAGATATGAACATTAATAACAGACAAATCAGCTGCCTTCTTTCCCCGAGGTCGCTCCACTAATGTTAGCAACAGGTTTGATTGACAGCGTTCCTAAGCGTCCGCCCCCCGTCAAACCAGCGGAGCGGGCGGGAAGGGGCGTTACCTTGAACAGCCTTGCTCCAGATTGGCTCTTTGGTTGCTATGATACTTGTGGTCAGAATTCCAAATATGGAACTTGGCTCCAAACTCACCCTTATAACTGCTCTAGCCTCGATGAGCTTCGTTTGACTGGAGTCGAAAGCTATGGTTGACGTCACACTCCCTTAGTCCACTTCTTTATACAGTCTATGGTCCTGCTGGTTGACGTACACTCCCTTAGTCCACTTCTTTATACAGTCTATGGTCCTGCCCCAGTGCAGATATATTGTATAAGCAGCTCTTCAGGTCAAAATAAGTCCGCTGTCTGCTGTCTGCTCTCTGCATTGAATTATAGAGCATTTTATTGTAAACTCTCAGGGAATATGTAGGAAGCTTGGAATGCAAAAGGTAAGTGAGGAATAACCTTAGGCCACTGCAACTGTTTAAAATGAACTAGTTCTGTTTTTCACATTTTTAAGACAGTAAAAATCAGTGCCTGCTTGGGATATCAACATTAACATAACATTTATTGCGCTGTTTTATTATTTCCAAGGAAGTATTAACCATTTTACAATCTTGAGGCTGGGTTAGGGATAGAGTTAGGTTTATTTTCTGACAATATGGTTAATCCTAAATGGAGTGGCTTGTAAAATACCAAGTAATAACGTCTGTGCTGTAGAATAAAGTCATCTGCACTATTAGAAACGAGACACTGAAATGGATTCAGCTCACACGGTTTGACGGTCACTCCCCTGCACATTTTCAAATCATTTTAATCTAACTTTCATGAACGCAGCTTGATTTTAAAAGACCTGACCCTGACGTGATTTGAACACGCAACCTTCTGATCTGGAGTCAGACGCGCTACCGTTGCGCCACAGAGTCCGATCCACTGGTAGCTTAAACTGGAGCTGTAGCGATGGTGGGGGGAGGTGTGGCCCTGAACCATGTGCTGATTCCACAGTTCCCACGGTTTGAAGGCTGGTACTGAGCATTAGCATTTTTTTTTTTTTTTTTTAAAGGATGGCATAATTGGATGAGATGTCTGGGGACTGGCAACATTTAAGGCATATTTATAGTAACTGCTAAAATGACCAATATGGAGTCCGTGTACGGTCTCCAGACTGTAAAAACATGGAGGAGCTCTTGCTGTCTATGTAATCAAGAAGTTTGGCTATTCAGAAGAGGACAAGCTCTACTTCATAATTTGTATAGTTTGTATCAAGCTGGTACTAAACTGGGACAAAACCTGGAACTACACCTGGACTAGACCAGGACTTAATAAGATAAGACATTGCAGATGAATAAGAAAAAAATCTTAAACTTCAAGATGTCAATTTGAAACTTCTTCTGTGGTTTACTCACATGAATGTAAGAAAAACGTATCTTACAAGTTTTCCCTCATGTAATGTTTTCATATAAAAATCTGGTATTTTATGTGTAAAAAATTAACAGTTTTGGGACATATGAATCTCAAAAATGGATGGAGGCAGGTTTACACTTTTTGTAGCGTTTTTTTGTCATATTAGATAGAAAAAATATACAGAGGAGATTTTGGATGTCTTATTTAGTATTCGAGTAAACTAAATCTCAATGAAAAATTTGCAGAAAAATTCAAATTTCCCATCATTTTTTGGAGGTTAAACTTGAATAAATCAGGCTTGTTGTTTCCACATAAAAGCTTGTACGGTAAAAGACAAAACTGAACAAAACTGAAAATTGAAAAAAAAAAAGTTTTGCCTGTATTGTGTCTCCTTATCCAGGTCTAGAACAGGACCAAGTGTAAATCCAGGCTAATCAAACCAGGACAAGTAGTGTTAGGTACTTCCAGTTAACTTCAAATAATAAATCATGATAATACATCCTGAGAGTTACAATTACAGTTACTCTTATTTTAGTAGTCGTTCATTTTTGAAGTAGATGTACTCTTAATTGTCTACATTTTTTGGCTATTCCACCTCCAGATTATTACAATCCTTAAAAAAAAAAACCTTAAAAATTGAAAAAATGTTATATTGACAAAAACGGTATACCTTACCAGACATGTAACCCCATCAATTCCAACCTCTATTCTAACATACGCACATTTAATTGACCACCTGTGTGCCCCCCTCCTCCCTCTGTCTCCCATGGTGGCACCCCCCTCTCTCCAATCTCCGCCCTGCAGACTTGTTTGCCCAATGAAAATGTGTGTAAAAAATCAGGGAGTGCTTCATTTCATGATTTGTCTCAGGTCTTCTGTCTCCGCTCCGCACAGTGAGGACCAAACCTGAACTTCTTGTCTCCTCTCTCACTCCTCCTGTCCACCCTGAAGACCCTGTCATAAATCTGGACAATATTGGCTGTGTTCATGTTGTAGAATATGATGGTGTCATAATTTTAAGATGGACGCAGGTTATGGGAGATTTTTAATTTTTGAAAGAAATAACCAAAATTATAATCCACAAATATTTATCAGGACTTGGCTCCACAAACTTGCCATATTAATCGCATGTCTTGAATCGGTGACCGGGGCCCAAAGCAGGGCTTACAAGCACCTCCTTGAGGGCCTCACAATCAGACTATAATGCATTTAATATGAGACTGGGTCCTGGCTGACTTTGTACAGAAAAAGTTGAGCCCTGAGATCGAAAAGGTTAAGAACCCCCGCCTTAAATCGTTTCAACTGACAACAATCACGTCTTCAGGGTTTATTTATTCTGACAGAGAAGACGTTGAGCTTTGTGCCAGTTTTTGTTTTATGTGGATAGGCCCAGTAAGTGGAGATATTTACCATAAACCAGGTCAACAAATCAGCAATCTGACAGTTAAAAGCCACATTAAAAAAAACAAAAAAAACCCAAAACACTCCAAAAAGCACTTGTCACTGACACACACCACATTCATACAATGTACAAGGCAATGTGGTAAAGTATCTTACCTAAGGACACAACGACTTGGTCCAAGCAGGAAGTGATCCTCTGACCTTCAGGTTGGGGACCACAGCTCTAACCACTGAGCCACTGTAACCCCATACCATAGAAATCTACCCTGTCCTCCAGCTCTTGAACTGGAACAGTTTTTGCTTCATGTGGATAAGCCCAAAGATATTATAGTTAATATCTGTGTAATTACTGGGCCTATCCACCAGATCCAAACATTTATGATCACAGTTAAATGGCACATTCTGGAAGATCATTGTCACCCTCGAAGTCCCTAGAACTGCATTTGTGTGGTTAGATTACGCCCATAACTTTCAGAGTGGAGATGTTCTCATTGCAGCCCTTCTGATTAAATCGCTCCAAAATCCAAACAGTAATTTGCATGTAGATGGTGTTGATCGCTCAGTTTCCACGGTAATTCAATTTAACAACAGTCGGCGAAACAATTGAAGAGCGTAATATGGTCTCGACGACAGCTATGGTATCCTGTTGCGTCTTCACTTTTCGGGGGGATCGGAGGTGGGGTGGGTTAGTTTCTCAAAATCAGACAAAGAAATGAGAAAATGATGTACATGATGCTACCTCTGCCGCAACTAGTTTTCTCTTATTATAGAAGTTGAGATGAGATTTTTGTTGTAATGTTTGGATAATGCAAACTGAGACCTACACCAAGGCTTTAGGGCTAGGTTTATATCTCACAATTGTGAATATTCAGTGCCCAGACCAAACAATAACCCATTACCCTTGGTTGTAGTATTTAGAATTTGAGATGGAATTATAGTTGTTATGGGTCAATCATCAAAAACTGAGACTTTTATCAAGACATTAGCCATATCTCACAAAGGTGAAGATATCGTGCCCAGACCAAACAAGTAATCTTCAAACTCAGACCATATCTTAAGTAAAATAAGAAATAATAAGAATTTTTATAGAAATTATAATAATGCAGATGTTAAAGGGCCCATATTACGCTATTTCCAGCTCTGTTATGTTTCCTCATCAAAACATACCTGGAGTTGTGTTTTGTTTCATTCACACATGTTTAACACACAAAGCTGCATATTTAGGGTGAGTTCTTCTCTCAAAAATAAAACACTTTGGTCCACCTTGTGATGTCATGTGGTAATACAGGAAGTCCTCCACTGTGCTTTTAAAGTCCATACACTTTCGCTCCTTGTGATGCATGTGGTAATACAGGAAGTCCTCCACTGTGCTTTTAAAGTCCATACACTTTCGCTAGAATCATTTGGATGATTTCAGCCCTGGAATTGCCAGTCGCTACAGAACAAAAGGTAAAAGGAGCTGTTAACTTGAAAAAAATACAGCTTCATGACATCACAAGTTGGAACTATCTCTAATTTAAGTTAACAGTATGCTAATTACTGTAACTGGCCTATATTTCAATGAACAGATAACAGAAAAAAAGATCTAAGTGTCAATACAGTGTTCATTTATTTATCTTATTATTTAACCAATACAAATAATTTCCACACTTCTAAGTCCATGTAAAAGCACTGACCCTGACGTGATTTGAACACGCAACCTTCTGATCTGGAGTCAGACGCGCTACCGTTGCGCCACAGAGTCCGGCTCAAGTGCCAGGATTTGAGAATGTAACTGATTTTCCACAGTATGGTATTAAACTATTAAACATGGAGATCACAGGGTTATGTTAAAGGTCAGATCTGTGGAGAGGTTACCCTGTTTATAGGAGGAATGTATGTTTTATTACAGGGCAAGGCAAGTTTATTTGAATTACTTTGTGAACAAATTGTGCTATACAAAGTGCTTTACAGAATAAGAAAGATCTTAAAACAATAAAACATAACATATCATCATAATCATTCGTGAAGAATAACTTTAAAAGAGAAATGTGCAGAATAAAAAAAAACCCTTTCAGTCATATGCACAGCTAAACAGAACCATTTTGAGGCTGGATTTAAACATTGTCAAAGTAGAGGCCTGTCTCACAACTTCAGGAAGACTGTTCCAGGTTTTAGCTGCATAAAACTGAAACGCTGATTCCCCATGTTTAGTCCTGACTCTGAGGACTTCAGGGACCGGCCACCTGCTGGTGTCCAGAGTGTGAGATGGTTCATATGACACTAACATATCGGAGATGTACTTATGTGCTCAAAGATACCTTGTCTTTCCATGGCCTAGCACCAGTTATTAAAAAAAAATTTTTAAAAAGCAAGATGGATAGGTTTAATGTCAGACTGTGGAACGTTGCAGGCAAAACAATTACATCATGCAGGTGGCGTACCCTCCAGCAGAAAAGTTACATCCTGCACCTTTTAAATAAAATAAAAATAGATGCTTTTGACTTACAGAAGTGACTAGAGAAACTGTATATAAAGTCTTAGCCTATGTGCTCCATATGTGTAGGTCTAAGCTGTTTAATTTAAAAAAAGATTTTGCCCAAGTACAAATTTATTCTATAAGCAGTTCTTGAGGTCAGAATAAATCCACTGTGCACTGTCTGCATCTAATTATAAAAAGTTTTATTGTCAGAGAATCAGGAAGTATGTGTTAGCATGCTAGTTGTTGTTAGCATTAACATGATGGCAAAACTCATTGCGGTAAATGAGTAGCACTTGAAAGGTTAAGAAGACTCCCGCACACTGTCTCACTCTTGGTTCACTTTTATTCACACACAACGTTTCGGTCCTTCTGACCTTCCTCAGGTGTGAGGACAGCCCCTTCCGCTCCCCTTATATAAGTTAAGGGACTGCCCCCTTAAGAGTAATTGACCAATCACAACAGTGAAGAAAATACATTAACAATTAGACCCCAATGTACCCACAAAAAATGTGCATAATTCACTATACACCAGTTAAAATGCATGGACAATGATCAGAAAAATATAAAGATTATTATTGCACTAAAAAGGTAACCATAGTATACCAGAAATCTGACATTTTCTAGCAAAGTAACGCCTCCAAGAGTTCACATTAACCTCCCTCATAACTCAGAGGGAGGGCAAACAAATGTGTGCTCCTCATTACAGCATCCACTTGACATCATAACATTACATTGAACAATAGTTCATCATTTAAACCTTTTGGTCTAAGAGTGTAAGGTAAAAATCCAATAGGCTTCGTGTCTTTTTAACGCACAGTCGTGGTCGCCCCCCTTCGGCGGAGCAGGCACCTGTTCGATCCCACAGAAGCGATGTGAAGACACATCATGTTTAAGGTGATTAAAATGAACAGCAACAGGAGAGTCCGGGTCTTGGCGTCTTATTGCGCTTTTATGTTCACTTATGCGGATTTTGAGTTTTAAATGAGTAGCATCCTCGGTTTAAGTGTGTGTGATTGTGTGTACCTTCTGGGTGGTACTTGAAAGTCATATCCTTCACTGTAAATGAATGAACAGCTTGTGTAATGTAAAGCATCATTCTGGAACATGTAATTGTGTTTGCCCCATGCTTCCTCTAATCACTATCCCCCACAGTCTGTTCAGATACCCTCCGTGTTTACCTTCGGATATCTGCTTACACCAGAGCGGCAACCGAAACTCAAGCTCTTTACAAATCCCAAATCACGAAGCGCTCAAGTAACTCAAGCTTTTAAAAAACTGAATTAGTAATCTCCTAATCAACAGTCTGATCTTAAACAAAGAGACTGTATCCGCCCTCCGCCTGCTTTGACAAACACGAGGCAGGTGGGCCGCTATCGCCATGGAAATCTACAGACAAAATCGCACAAATTAAAGGGAGGGAGGTTTAAAGGGAGGTTTTGTCATGGAGGGAAAACATACACGGTCGAAGTATGTGGAACAAGATCTTCAAAGTCAAAGAACACTTGTAAAAACAGTGAAGAGAGTGAGATTAAAAGCCCTGATTATAAGACAACATGGCTGCCGTTATGGCCAGTTTGTACGGAGCTGGAGGAGTGCCAGAAGTGGGGTACTGTTTTTTGTTTTGCGTGTGTGTTTTTTTTGTTTTTTTAGGATTTTAGCCAATGAAACATATGTTACTGCAAAAAGAATAAGATCAGAAGCGCTGCGTGGGTGGTTCAAATTGTGGACAGGTGCTTTTTGGAGGAGGAGCTTTTTTCAAGTTGACAATATCTCAGTAGTTGTCTGTAAGGGTAAAAAAAAAATCTCAAAATCTCCCCAGAAAAATGTTTAGAAAATCTGACAACAAAAACCAAGGCACTCTGTCTGTTTCGAAATGTAAAAAAACAAACAAAACATAATTTCATCTTGGCTAATAAAGGATCAAAATATGTGCACCAACGCATTTTGGCTAATACGGCCTTTCATCAGGGCATAAGGACAAACCCAGGTAAGAGGAGGGCACTCAGCAAATAAGTTAAACGCCCTTTAATTAACTCGTGCTACATAGCTGTCAGCTAAACGAGGGAATATTAAACTATCTATGTATCAGAAATACAGTAGATATGAGTTAATAGGAATAAGTAATGGTAATGGTGGTAAACAGTAAAGTAAATAAAAATATCTTGACCCTGCCATGATCTGAACGCTCAACCTTCTGATCTGGAGTCAGACTTGCTACCGTTACGCCAAAAAAGGCACACATATCTGAAGTTTACACGTGACTACGGTATCGGCAGCGTGGTCCTGAACCATCCAGATGTACAGTTCCCATGATGAGCGCTGAGGGTGAGGTGATCGGAGGAACACAGGTTGATAACATGGACCAGAACTGAAGAAACGTCTTCACTCTTACAACTTTTTGTCCAGTTGACAGTTGAATTTTTCTTTTGCTATATATAAACATGGTCTTCTGTGTTGTTTATTTGAATATTCATTTCTTTTTTGTTATCCGATATCAAACCAGTCACCTCAGATGACTTTACAAAAATGCAGATTTGACTGACAGACTGACCAATAATGAAATGTCTCAAAGCTTCCACTCTTGTTCTTACGTTTTTAAAGCCAAGATAAACGAGATGGGTCCCTAGGCGCTGTACAGGCTGAGGTTTAGCCAGCATCTAGGCAACCCGTCATTTTCTGAATATGGACAAGATAAAACAAGACAATCTCATTAAAAAAAGTCTGAACTCTAATCCACTGACAGATGATTGGCTGTAGATCTTTCCATTAAAAAACCAAGCTTATCATTGATTATTAGAAATTAATACTTGCATAGCTCTATGAAATTCCCTTCAAAAAATTAATTAATGGCCAATTTTGTGTTGAAACCAATGTTGTAAAGTTACTTCAGCTGCTGCTCTCCACCGGTTGTATACATCTCCAAATGACACTCCTCTCCATCTTGGTACTCCTGAACTTCATTGAAAACCTAGTGATAGCACCTCTGGGCCCTGAAATCTGTAATCTGTTTTCCATTACGACAAAACTTCTTCTAACTCCCATTTCCCTCCTACTCTTCACAGGACAAATAGCAAACCAATCAAATACGGTAACCGGATCTATCTTCATCACACTGGGTTTGGTGGTACCGGCTCTGGCTCTGCTCCGTTTTGTTTCGATCCATTATGGCGTCTCACTTTTCCCTAAGCAGTTTAATTTTGAGAGTTCAATGAAGCGTGTTTACAGCTTTGAGAAACTGCTTTGGAAGGATCTGAGCAGGTGCCACATGACTGACGCTAAAGCTAATGGAGCTAGCATTGTTCTGCGCTTAATGACCGCAGACTCAAAGCGGTTAGATCCGTTCGCCCCCAAGCTAGCCCGTTTTATATTAGCATACCAAGGGTTTTATGAAGCGTTTGTTGTGCTGTCATTTTTGGTTACAACTTCAGTGGCAAAAATCCTATCACAAATTCCAAGCTAGTTGTGTTTCATGCAGTGAGTGTCAAAGCTGTTTTCGATGAGTTAGTTTAAAGGGAAATTGTGTAACATTGAAGCATACGTCGCTAGCTAGCCTTCATAGAGGTGCTATTCCTACGCCTGGGATATATGGTTTTAAATAAGACTATATATTGCTTAAAAAAAAATTGACGTTTGTCTCCCAATGCATCTCTGCCTAAACCTGTCCCCATCCAAATCCTCAACCAAAATACCTCTACCTAAGCGTAACCCCAGTCCTGATAATGTGTAATGGCAATGTGGGTGAAGTGTTTTGCTTAAAGACACAACAACAGTACAACAGTATGCACTAGAGCAACACTTTTAAGATCATTTGCGGGGGTTCAAACTGGATGTTTGGAATCCAGTTCTTTTGATCGCAATATATTTTGAATGTAAATGTGAATCTACACAAATGGATCATCAAAAAAAAATTCATAAAAAAACATAATTTCTGTATTAATCTATAAACCTATCAATCTATAGAACTAAAATTTCATGACATACAACAAGTTCTAGACCAGTTTCTTAAACTGTGGTAAGGTCCTCTACAGTTCTAACATTTGCTTACTTTAGAGCAAAATGTATCCACTTTTTGGTCCTCCTTGGGGTAGTTTCTTGGTTATAGATACTGTAGCAACATCTATTAGAATTTTACACCTAATTTAGCAACAATTTAGGCCTGGAATAGTCTTGTTTTAGACCATGTTTATATCTGGTGGTACTCTGAAGGCCAAAAGTATTCTTAGGTGGTACTTGGTGTGAAAAGTTTGAGAGCCATTGTTCTAGACTATTCTGTAGTGTAGAGTCATACGAACTTTATTAAACTGATGACTTATATGAGAAGGTAATATGGTGAACGTCTGTTTTTCGGTGTGTTTTTAGAATTATTTGAAACTTTTCCTGTCTTTTTATTGCGTAACATTATCATTTATAAGCCTTTATGTAACGTCTGTGTAATCCCTCAGTCGTCCAGGTATGATCCATAGTTAAAATTCAAATCTGGACAAAAAGTTGTAGGAGTGAAGACGTTTCGCTGCTCATCCAAGCTGCTTCTTCAGTTCTGGTCAGATTCCTGGTGGACACTGCCTTATATCTATCTAAAGAGAGGAGATAACTACACTGAAACTAGGTGTGTTAGTTTCAGTGTAGCTAGCTCCTCCCCTCAGAGCAGCGAAACATCTTCATTCCTACAGCTTTTCGTCCAGCTGACATATTTGAATTTTTCTTTTACTATGCCTTTATGTAATATACGGTAGCATTCTAGTGTAAAGAAACACGCCAAATTCCTTCTGGTTGTTTATTTTCTGAACACAAGGGCTAGTGTACGCTGTAATCCACGCCAAAACAAGAGCAAAACAGCACTCTCAACTCACTAGAGCTAGTGTACGCGTAATCCACGCCAAAACAAGAGCAAAACAGCACTCTCAACTCACTAGAGCCAGTCTCCAAAACAGACCAATAACTCACAAATAGAAACTTCACATCAACTTGTCGGCATAGCAACCCAGTGTCACATACAAAAGCAGTTACATTAACACCACATAAACAGTTACAAGAACAACACCAAACCTCAACTATGCATCACCGGCACCATATCTCTGACCATATCCTCATTCACAGCACCATTCTGAACCTATTACAAACCGTGCCATGGACTTGGAATAAAAATATGCCACGCAAATAGAGCAGAACTTCCATTGTTGTGCGTAATGACTTTTCGCTGGACTCACGCTGAGAATATGAAAGAATTCTCCTCCCCAGCAGCTTCTTCCCCAAAATAGCTCGAAAAGAAACCTATTGGCGCACATATAACAGTAAATGTATGCTAGCTTTATTTAGACAGTAAATATAGGCCGGTATAGTGGTGTAATTAGCAGGTGCTTTTCCATTGGGGGTGGCATTAGGGGCGGTTAAATGAAGTTATACCCCAGGTGCCGTTGTCCGGAGCGGGGGAAACACTTGGTGATTATGAAGCCCAAGCACATATTTTCTACCAGGGTTAATTAGGACGTAAGCCACAGAGACTGGCCATTGGAGCTTTGAGGGAGTCCCAGATCTGGAGACGGTTTTGCAGCAGTAAACGCTATGGAAATGTAATTTAATTTAAAGGCGCTGTACCTGATGATAAACAAAAAAACAAAAAAAAAACAAACTGGAAAACCAAACTCGTTCATTTTAAGCATTTTGCATTATTGTCAGAACTTTCAGAGAATTGAGCAGAATTTTGCTATCACACCAACTAGCATGCTAGCCGTACACTTCCTGATTTTCTGACAGTAAAACGCGCTATCAATAGCTGCGGATAGAACACAGATAAGTACCTCTTGAGATCAAAATAACTCTAATATTACACAATGAAATGTGTCTTGCTTGATATGTTTTCATTTTTTATTTGATTTTTTTATGTGTAAAAATGGCCACAGAAAAGGAAAGCCACAGTCCATGGAGAATGTTCTGAAGTATGGCTGTAAAAGATTATAGCCAAAGGAACAACATTTCCATGGAATAAACAGGAGGTCTTCCTCCAGGTTTGTGGACATGCAAGCACACTCATAGTAAGAACACGTTTCCCTGAAGTTTTTTAGTGCAATAAACGCAAGCAAAATGAAAAAAAAAAAACAAAAAAAAACATGCTTTTATTTTTTTAGCTAAAAGGTTACATACTGTTGCTTTAAATATAATGGCTAGAGTCAGGTAAATGTAATTTGAGCAACTGAAAAATAAAAGATACACCTAGACCTTGTTTCAAGGTCTTGAATGCTACCAGTAGATATTGGAATAAATGACTATGGTCCATGGGCGACCACTATGTTTTTGAGGTGAACTGACAACTCAATGGGGCCAGAGTCCGTACAGTTTATTGTGTCCTTGAGCAAGATAGTTCACTTGGATTGCCCACTCAATGGAAGACAGGAGTGTTAAAAAGGACATTTTTCATGCATATAAAAAAAAAATGTACAGTTGAGCACTTCAAACCCCACGAAGACAGGAAGAGCCAAACTGCAGATTTTTATTACTCGTAAATCTCCACATGGCATAAGTCCCATCTGCATGAGGAGCGGCCCACATCCAAACTACATTAACTCTTTATAATTGAGTTGTGTGGAGCGGGGCGGCTGACCTGGTTTCTACAGTGGATGGAGAAACATCACCACAGGCAAAAGGCCTTCTCATTACACTGCATGGGTCTGGCTCTTTCTTTTGATTTGGTAGAAATAGGTTGTGCTTTAATAGAGTGCTTCTATACGGCTCGCTCCTTGCTTCAAAGAGGGAAAAACAAAAGCCGTGAACGATCGCCGCGAGCTGCCGATCCACATGGACATATAGACGACAGTGATAGTCGTATATGCTAAATTATTGTACAGACAGCTCAGCATGTGATAATGAAGTTTGAACGTTACGGCTGTAAATGTATTTCCTGTTCTTGTTCCAGGATGAAAATTAATAATGTGTGATGATAATATTACAGTTATATACAGACGTTGGACCATAGACTGTATAAAGAAGTGGACTAAGGGACGTCACCCACAGCGTTCAGCTCCAGTCAAATGAAGTTCGAGACTAGCAGAGTTCCATATTTGGTTGCTCTGATACTCGAGGTCGGAATTCCAAAGAGCCATTCCGGAGCAAAGCTGTTGAACGTAATGCCCCTTCGCACCTGCACCGCTGGTTTAGCCGGAAGCAAGCGCTTAGCAACGCTGTCAATCAAACCTGTTGCCAACGCTAGCAGGAGCGACCTCATGGAAAGAAGGCGCCTGATTTGTTTGTTATTAATGTTCATATGTTGATTTATAGACATAATCGCGAAATAAAAACACCAGGATCATGTGGAACAGATGAATACGAACATTTTAAGACCAAAATGCCTGATAGCAGCAGCTGCAGAGAGAGGGGCGACAGTTTTTCAATGGAAAGTGAATTGGAGCCATCTGAAACGTGGTGGCTAGCAGGTTAGCCATGTCCATTTATATATACAGTCTATGTGTTGGACTTACGTCTGTTATATAGACAGTGCGTGATGAAATGCAGCACTAGAACAATGGAACTTACGCCTCACAGCAAGAAGGTTCCGGGTTCGACTCCTTCTGAGTGGAGTTTGCATGTTCTGTCAGTTTCCCCCATCAATCCAAAACATGCACAGTAGGTCAAATCCTCCAGCTAAGGTAGTCCTGACGAAGACTAGCTCAAAATTTGGAGATGCATCCAAGCGACACTGAAGGATGGGTCAAATACAGAAGAGGACAATAAAGTATTCCTTAACCTTTACACTGTGTCTTGAGCAAGACACTTCTAACACTTACTATGAATGTGTATTAATTCTCATGCAAAGATAGTTTTTGAAATGCATTGTTTACATTTTAGTTTATTTTTTTAGAGCAGTTCAAGCTATTTCTTTTGTGCTCAGGTTGAAGCACACAGCGAGTACGATAGAACCACTCAGAGCACAAAGGGAAAAACAATGAGAGTGGGAATGATGGCCACGAGCTGCCAATTGATAGTCGTTTATGTGAAATTATTGTACAGAGCTCAGCATGTGATAAGTTCAGAGCCGTAACATTAAAACTTCATTATTTCCTTTCCTTGTTTCCGTGTGCAAATTAATAATGTGATGATAACATTACAGTGAAGTACAGCGTATGTCTGAGAACGACCCTCTTTACCAGTGGTTGTGGTGATTGGAAAAAAATATTTATAAAACAGCTGATGTTTATTTTTTTTTGCTTTCAATTAACACATGACTTGAATGGTTAACAAACAGCTAACATTTATATAAGTCAGAATTTTCCTTAGTGTTTGTATATACCCTATAAAAGCACTGGTAGAAAATGATTCATTGTTATGATACTGAATATACATTTTAAGTATAGATATTTTGCATAACGATATTGTATCGATATGGTGTTACTCGCCTTAACTACATGACTAAATTACAATGAGCTACAATGAACTACAATAAACGATGAACAAATTGAATCTAGCCAACAAACATCATTGGTAGAGCGGTCAGATCCACTGATCCACAGGTTGGCAGTGCGATTCCAGCTCCCACAGATGAATGCTGCTGTTGGGCAAGACACTAAACCGATCTTACTCACATTCATACACCAGTGTGCACAGACACTGTGGGTGTGTAAGTGAATGGGTGAGTGGTTCGTTAATGTAAAGTGCTTTCAAGATGGAAAAGCACTAGCCTATATAAATTGTGACCATTTACCAAACCTTAAATTGATTAGCCTCTACATTAAATACGACTTTCCAGACATTTCCAACATCGTCTTTTTTTTCTCTTTTGAATAAAAACTATTTCATGAAAGTATCTTTTGGAATTGTCTCGTCTAATCACTCTGAAATGAACACCCCCCCCCTTCTTCCCCACAACCACAGGTGCTCAGACGTGCTACGGGTGCTAGCAATGCTAACTGTATTGATTAGCTTCAGCGCTACACAATCAGCAGCCCATGCACAGTATCAAATGAAGCACATCTGCATCCACTCCGCCGCCGTCCGCTAATCACCACAGCACACATTCAGATTCAGAGAGCTTTGATTGGGGCACTGGATTACAGCGATTTTTGTCAAATTTAAAAGTTGGATGAGTTTAAGTTTCCTAGATGCGGTAGCTACGTGTCTACTGCTAACGTGGATCTGACTTCTTGATTGTGAAAGTAATGCTGAGGGTCATTGAGACACTTTCTTAGCCTACTTGAATTGAACACTTGACTGAACACAATTCAAATCGCTAGCTTTGTGATTGCTACGTACCGAGTTGCACTTTTGCTACGTTGATAACGAGAATGGATAAGTGGAGGTGAAATCTGGTGGAATTGTGACTTATTTGATATTTCTGTGGGGTAAAACTGACTAGTGGTACTGGGAATGATCATGAAGATGGATAGCTGTGACTGAGGTTAGCATTTGTGGTTAGCCAAACAGACCACAAGCTAACAGGCTGCTCATAATAGAATTTGAGGTGACCGCAATTTGTATCTGTTGAATTAAATTGTTGTTGTAGGGTTTTTCTCTTCTTTCTTTTTAACATGCTCCTTAAATGAACCATGAATTTAAGTGACAGTTGCATTAATTCAGTTGGAAAAACCAAAATACTTGACTGCCACTCCAAAACATTTACAGTATAGGCCTATTGTTTCTGTAGCCACAGCAGCCCTGAGGCAGACTGATAGAGCCTTGGTCTCAATTCTCCATCAACAACCACTAATCAAAAAGAGTAAAGCCTCGCTCAGACTGCACCAGGTCCAGATGTGACTCACGTATCGGACCGGTTTAGCTGCGGCGTGACACTCACATGAGAACCGGAGGCTCCATGTCCATGCGATAACCGTTTTCTGTATTTTAGCTAAACAAATGACAATATATTCCCCTTTTTACTGTTGGCAGGTATCAAATTGGTGAAAAATAAGGACACTGGGACATTTCTTGTATAAAACTGGAACAAATCAACGGTCAACGGGACAGGTCAATGGTCTTGGATAAATCTGCTGGAACAGAGGACACAGGGCTCAAAACCGGGACTGTCCTGGGTAAATAGTGACGTCTGGTCGATGTACCAAGAGCAGAACAACACTATGCAATTCTGAAAGCGGAGATCAAACCTGCAACTTCCAGGTTAATGTCTTGACACGAAATTTGGACTGTAGGCTACCTAAGGGTTTAAACTATTCAGATACGAATCGCAATTATTGTATTTACTTGTTTTTAGGCCGATGATTGTTGTATGATATCATCCTTGTTCCTCTGTCAAGTAACCACAGTTCTGAAAATGTTCGAATCCAGTTGTTCTAAACAGTCCCTTAAAGGTCCAGGGACACTTCTGTCCAATCAGGCATGTCAATGAATGAGATCCATGTAGAAACAACTGTCCATGACTATCCCAGATGTTTGTTTGTCTGTCATGGTGCAATATGAGAATGATAAACGGGACAAATATGGCGTTAGATGAGAAACTACTGCATGTAAATATCCCAGACAGTTGTTTATCTGTCCCTTCTCTCACGCTGATGTTGAACTGTGACAAAGTGGGCGGGGCATACAGTTGACACCAAAACATTTTTTTCACTCATGGTTCAAAATCAGGTAGAGAACCTTTTACGGGTTCTCACTCCTGGTTCAAAATCAAGCATCATTATCAGGAGTGAAATCAGGTACGTTTTTTTTTTTCCCATGTATTTGTGAAAAATGTGTCTTGTCTCAGTAGATATATTGTATAAGCAGCTCTTGAGATTAAAATATGTCCTCTGTGCGATGTCTGTATCTAATGTCTGAAGTTTTGTCATACAACAACTAGCATGCTAACACACACTTCATCAGTCTGGTCTCTGAAAGTTGTGAAATGCGTGATTAACAATTATGATGCTCTGAATGCATAAGGTAAGTGAGGAATAACTTTGGACCTCCGCAAACCGTTTAAAATGAACTATTGTGTTTTTTATGCTTTTAAGATAGTAAAAATCTGGTACAACGCCTTCAACAAGTCATGCCCTATGTTGTAACCAGGACTGACCTTTTCAAATCCAGATAGGCTATTCCAAAGTCAAACTGCAGACAGGAGTGGGAGAAGAAGCAGGAAGAGGAGAAGGAGGAGGAGGAAGAGGGGACAGCGTGAGGGACAGAGGAGTATTTCTGTGTATCTGGGAACTGACAATGATGCAAAGATACACATCTAAACCGGAGTCATGTTACCGCGTTTGAAAGACTGAAGAAGGCCCGTGAGAATCAGACAGGAGCAGGAACAACCAAACTCCTAAACTTGTCAATCTAAGTCACTTACTGTTAAAAAATATGAGTATCTATTAGGGCTGCACAATTGTGGGGGAGGCATGTTTGTAGAGGTCTAAACTATCAGTACAACTTCAAGACTTTTCCATAAAATGACAGGATATTTTATGAAACGTATTTACTTTTTGAAGACCGGTCTGGGGTCTCATTTATAAAGCTTGCATGCATAATGTTATATACGTGACTCTCCACGTTAAGTTTGTGAACTATAAAACTTAATATGAAATTGAGGAGTCCAGTCCAAAAACTCTGGGCATCAGAACTTTCAGAGATGAGACAAAGTGCAGTGAGCAAGTCTGAGGAGGTTGGTGGAAAGTTGTGGAATTGTATGGAATTTTTGTCCAATCTTAGAAAGAATTCCACTTAAAGTTTTATAAATGAGACCCCAGATCTATAGAGAGGCAAGACCACTCACTTTAAAGAGGGGGTATTTTACTTCTATGGGGTATTAACTGCTAATACATAACACATTTAGATCACCATGTTAGCTTTTGTTTTGAAAATTCTATATTCGCCGAAAACAACACATTGACATGTTTTAGAAGTTTCACTTTCATTTTTGACGCTCTGAGTCACCCCCCCTTTGGAAGTTTCACTTCATTTTTGACGCTCTGAGTCACCCCCCCTTTGCTCTCCGCGTTAAGTCGCTCCCCCTTCAGAGCGCTATCACAACACAATGAGCGTGCGTCCCGCTTACCGCACATCGCATCAGATTTGTAAAGTTGCTTGTACAGTTTTGCGTCATGTTTTTATATATTTATGGAGATTGTTGCGCGGGAGCATGGGTGACGTGGGCTCGTGAGCATTGCACAGAATCTTACAGCTAACCGAAAGGAGGGTTTGAATAGGGCCCGGGAGAGATCGCTAAAATACTCAAACACGCATGGATGACAGCTAAAACCTCTTCAGGCATGTTTTGATGAGGGAACAATGTGATAACATGGTAGAAAGCTGAAATCAATTTTGCATAATACCCCTCTTTATCCATTGCAAGTATTGGAACAACAGCCAAACAGCCAATGGTGGAATGTTTTTTTGTTGGGGTTTTTTTCAGTTACTAGTTTCGTTTTTTTTCCTTTCTTTTCCTATTTATTCAGTTTTTTGTTGTTTTTTTTTTGTTTTTTTACAAAAGATGATGAAATGCGAAATCCTACCACAAAACCCCAGTGTACCGACAAGACACGGCGGCACCCGGGAAAGCCATTGTACCTGCCTACGACTCCTCTCTCTCTCTATCCCGGCTCTTTGTTGTGTATCCCGCGTCTGCCCGATCCTTATCTCCCCACTGTCAAGATAGCATTCTCCATGAACAAGGAGCGCAGTGTACGAGCAGCCAGGCCAGAGACTACATGTGTAACAGGGAGCATGCCACGACTCAATGATTTCCTCCTATTTAAATCAGACACTGGAGAACACTTAGGCCGCTTGGAATGAAATAAACCGTGGTACTTGACTATAGCGATAGCGTTGCAGTTTCTTTCACGCTGGTTTTCTGATTCTGCAGTGTGGCGATGGGGATGGATGGGGCAGGGCCGTAGACTGTGTATATAAATGGACATCGCTAACGCACTAGCAGCCGCGTTCCAAATAGGAAGTGCTCATGGGTGAGTTTCCGACTCCATCGACCTTCTCTCTGTAACTGCTGCTGTCAGGCTCGTCATTTTGGTCTTAAAATGTTCGTATTAACCCGCTGTACATGATCCTAGTATTTTTATTTCGCTATTGTGTCCGTAAATCAAGATATGAACATTAATAATAGAAAAATCAGGTGCCTTCTTTCCCCGAGGTCGCTCCCGCTAGCGTTAGCAACAGGTTTGATTGACAGCGTTGCTAAGTGCCCGCTTCTTACTAAACCAGCGGTGTGGGCGGGAAGGGGCGTTACCTTCAACAGCCCTGCTCCGGAATGGCTCTTTGGTTGCCATGAATGGCTCTTTGGTTGCTATGATACTCGCGGTCGGAGTTCCAAATACGGAACTCGGCTCCAAATTCCCCCCGTAACTGCTGGCCTCGATGAGCCGAAAACTTTACCCACCTCGGCCCTGCCCACAGACTGCGTAAAGTAGCCAACAATTGTAAGAGTAATGTTACTTCACAATAATATTACTCAAGTAGAAGTACAAAGTAGTGGTCCGTGAAATTATTCAAATAAGAGTAAAAAAGTATTTGTATAGTAGTAAGAGTAACTTAAAGAGTAACTGTCAGGATGTAAGATCTGGCTTAAAATGTGAAGTTATTGTAATTTGAAGGGCAAAACGTTAAATCACAGTAGCTCAGTTGGTAGCGTTTCTCCACTGATCTAAAGGCTGGCAGTTCAAATCCCGCTCTTGACATAAACATCACTGGTTGAGCAGTCATCAACATGAAAAAGTCCATCCAAAATGCAGCCAAAATAAAGGTGTTGTCATATATTTTTATTATAGTAATCATAACTATTGTATAATTTAGACACATTTTGGCCCTACTAAACATTACGGTTGCTAGGTAACAGTTGGAGTTGAAATTACCTCTATGTAAATCACATCTGCTGCGTGTGTCCAACCAGAAAGTAAAGTTATAAACGTCAAATTGTTTAAAACTAGAAAGAACTTGACAAGATTTGCAGTGGAATTTTAAATCTAATGATAACTATGTTTTAGTAAAATGAGTAGTCTAGTCTCACTTCAAGAGGTCAAACTTAAAAAAAACTAGTCTAGATGATCATTTTGGATACTTTTGTTGCTGTTTGCTAATAACACAGATCTTTGAGTCACACATCCTGGTTTGTCCCTCCGATGGCTCCTCGGACATCAGTGTGTTCTTGTACTGATTAGCCTAATGCCTTGATTAGATTTCTCCTCTTTTGAGCCCAACTTCCTCTGGACATTAGGAGCTTTGATCAGGACTCGGGGTCAGTGCTCAGGGTCAGTTTGACCCCGGCCGACCCATTCTCAGGAACTTGATACTTCAGAAGCACGGTTTTCAAATAAAGGCTGACAAGTTAGATCTAATTATTACATCTAACTTAAAGCTATTTTACAGGCTTTTTACAATATTAAAGGGCCTGTACCTGATTTTGAACTGTGAGTCAGGAACATGTTTTAGTTTGAACTTTTAGCCCCGTCCACTTAGTTTGTACCATTTTAAACAGATCTTTTAAATAAAGCCTTGGTCGTTTCTCTGTGTGATTAGTTTGTATATAAAATATTAGTTGTGTATAAATCTCTGTCATGGTTCATTATCAGGAGGCGCAATATCACAGTAGCAGAAAGGACTGAGAGTGGGAGAGTGTTTACCCTTTAAAATTATGTATAAATAAAACATTGCACTACAATAATA
>KN473688.1:11904-35674 GCA_000787095.1 Periophthalmodon schlosseri
ATATATATATATAAAAAAAAAAAAAGAGGGGAAACTTAGATACTACACTTAAAATACACTTTAAATTGGAAGCTCCGCCACTACTTGCTGTGTCCTGGTGTGACCTCCATGCATGGTGTGACCTCCAGCATGCTGGCTGGGATTGAAGGCTCACCATATTGGTCAAGTTTTACCATTCTGGAGGTAGAAGATGTCAAACGACATTTATTCTAATAAATTTAGTTCTGGATGCACCTCGCATGAATGAGGACTTGTTGATAGGAGGGTAGAGCAAAGCCTACTGTATTCCTAAATTGTGCGTTCTGAAGGTAGAAGACGTTGGATGACATATCGCCCTTGATGTAGCTCGCAGTAACATATTCATTTTATTAATACGGAGAGGAGATGAAAATAGCGTCTAGTAAAAAGTTCGCCCTACGGACGCGTAGAGGTTGGTATTCAGCGCACTGACTATTTTTAGAGAAAATGATACAGAGCCAATCCAGGAGCGAGGCTCAGCGGATCCCAGAGTCTGCAGTCACTGCAGCCATGCGTAGCAAGTATGGTCAAGGTTGTCTTGAGTATTTGCATATTTGGTCAAAGGAATATGGGTTTCCTGAGAGTGGGTCTTTTAGCATAAATCAACTGAACGAACTTAAAGCAAGTCTTGAAAAGGAAAGAGAGAAACTAATGCAGGCTAAGAGAGTTTCTACTGCAAAATAACGAATGATAAATGATCACGAGAAATGCTTTAGTGTGTGGATGAATGAAGCAGAAATGCGTGAGCGTAAGAAAATTGGTTAACAGGCAGCGCAACACTGAGATTAGAAATGAATGTGAGAAAGGGAGTAAATGGGAAGGTCCCAAGTAGGATAACAAAAACGTGTGATAGCAAGATGAGGCCAGACGTCCCTCCACTTTATTCACCTAAAAATCCTTTTGCTCACACAAGTACACCTGCAAACAACACTGGATCCAGCACACCCACACAAGTACACAATGTTAAACAACAAGTTACTGCTGTTGGTTCTTGTCTCTATCCAGGTCTGGGTGCTCTTTTTGCAGTGCACATCGACCAGGACCTCGACCTTTGCCCGCCTGTCAGCCGAGCCAACAGCCTAAATCAGAGGACGAGTCGGACGAAGACGCACCACCCCCACCGTCACCACCTAAAGCCAAGTCTGTCAAGACGATGTCCAGGGCTGTGTGCAGCACCACAAAACCAACTGGCATATCCAAATCATTCCCTATGGTGGAGGCTGTCGGTCTGGATGGTCCCGTGTTTGTGTATCGACCTTGGACCACTGCCGAGGTGGAAAACAGCGCACGCACCCTGCCTGACCCAGTAGTGAATGGAACCAGATTTTCCACTGAGTTCCGAGCCTTCCACAGAGAATACTGCCCATCTGGATGTGAATGCAGAACGATACTGTCGAGTCTGATGAAAGCCAGTGACACAGCCATAAGAGACCATTTCCCAGACTCGGACCTTCACGCTGCTGAAACGCGCTTCTTGGACAATCACAAGTACATCCAGGCCATGGAGGGCTTGTGTAAGGCCAGTGAGGTTGCGTTCCCTGCCAGAATCAACATGTCTGCTGTGACAGCGTGCAAGCAGAGACCAGATGAGGACACTGATCAATTTATACACCGCATGATTGAGACTTTTACTGTTAACAGTGGCTTCTCCGACACTGACCCTCTTCAAAGGCGAGCATTCAACATCCACATCTGTCATGCCATCCGGAGAGGCCTGATCCCAGAAGTCACTGCTGGGATAGACAAAACTTATGTGGGCGGCCTCGATGAACCAGATTTGGTGGAGCTATGTAAGCATGCACGCAACGCTTACCTTACCTACCAAGAGAAGCTGCGCACCAGAGAGGCCAAACGAGACAGAGAGGCCTTCAATGCCACACTCACACTATTTTCACGGGCCCAAGGGCAACAAAAATTCCACCTCCGGGGTGGGGACAGACAAGGCCGCGGGAGAGTGGGGTTCAACAACAAAGATGGTATGGTCAAGATGTCTGTTATAACTGTGGCCAAACTGGACATTTCTCTCGTGACTGCCCGGAGGGACCCCAGCCAGACAGGGGTAACAAGCACAAAAATTTGTGTGGCTGCTCCAACCAGGCTCCATGTGATGACCGACAGGGACTTTCAGACTGACTAGGCATGGAGGCGAGGGACAGGTCTGATGGCACTGGAGAAAGCTACACTCACCCACAGCGAACATGCACCCAACACCACACGCACATGAGAGCACTCCATTTGTGGCACGGGAGACAATTGGCATTTATGCACAACTGTCACAAAACCATGATAAATTTCCAGAGTACACTTTAATTGTTAATGGTGATCAAATTCAATTTCTAGTGGACTCAGGGGCTACGTATTCCGTAGAACGAACTTCAGCTGTCTCCCGTGTGCCTCAAATGAGTGGTCGGTTTATGTTTTCGCAAGCAGCATCTGGTAATACAACGAGAGAATGTTTCACTTCTCCTTTGCATTGTTCTGACTCTGAGGGCAATTCATTTAGGCATTCCTTTCTCTGTTCTCCATTTTGTCCTGTGAACCTGCTTGGGCGCAATTTGATGTGCAAATTGAGCCTTCGTCTCATTTCGATACCAAAAAAATCTGGCCTTGAATCAATCAAATTTCACTGGGGTTCACATGGAACTTCGAATTCCCAATCATGGTTTTCACTGGAAATTGTCCCCAATTCCCTCAAATGACTTACTTGATTTGGCAGTTGACAGGGTATGTCAACTGCCACGGAGTTGAGGGACGTGGGAGACATGCAGTGTTCTCTTGATGTGCCTGTGTCTGCATTCCAGGAGTTTGAAAAGCTTTGTGTTGAGAGTAGTGAGGATGTATTAGTTACTGAATGTTTGTACTGGTCAGATCAATACTCTGCGAGTTCTGTATCTAGCCCACTGTCACTTCAGGCTTCTGTTCTGTCTTCAAACGCTCACCCCTAAATAGCGTTATCTAAACCAAAAGAAGTTGAATGGGAGGGGGTGGGGTTGTTTGTTGAGCAATGCTCAGCTGCTAATGATGGGGTTGTTGTTGAGCAATGCTCAGCTGCTAATGATTGGGCACACGCCAGTGATGTCACTGTTTCATTCTCTCACTCTGCTCAGGCCTGGAGGATGCGCTATCCCTCATCCCTCCAGGCATCCCGGTGTCTTTGTGTGCTCCCTGATAACAGTGCTGAGGCAGGCTGCTTTCTCTTCCAGGCTGAGGCAGAGGCTATACCAGAATTGAGGGGCATCCCAACTGAGCTCTGGGCGAAAGGCCCGACAGATTTAGGTCTCATACGCGGTTGTCAGCCAGTGGTAATCACGCCTAGATCTAACGTGCGTCCCTGTAGGCCACAATACCCCCTTCGTCCTGAGGCTAGGGCAGGTATAGCTCCTGTATTCAATGATTTGCGCAAAGCAGGCGTTATTGTTCCAAGTGAATCTGGGGGCGTTCAAAGCCCAATTTTTCCGCTTCAAAAGCAAAGTGAGTCTGGTGCGCCTCAAAAATGTCGCTTCACCATAGATTTGAAAGCTGTTAATGAAGTGGTTGAGCCGGTCGATGCTGTGTTTCCAAACCCTTACACAATTTTATCACAGATTCCACCCGAATCAAAGTTTTTTTCCATTGTTAATTTGGCAAATGCTTTTTTCTCAGTCCCAGAAAAAATGTTTGGTTCTCTTTTGAATATGAATGTAATGTAAATTTTACAAATTTACCAGGATGTGTCAGGGTTTCATTCATGCTCCTACGTGGTACAACGCTGCGCGATTCATTAGCTCCACTTGAGTTAACCCAAGGCACATGCCTATTGCAATACGTCAATGACATCCTCTTGTGTGTCCTCCTTTTTAAATGTGACACATTGTCACTCCTGAAACACCTGCATGCTGATGGCCACAAAGCTAGCCTTTCCAAATTGCAATTTGTTAAAGAGGAAGTTGCTTTCCTGGGTCACGTGATCTCTGCAAAAGGCAAAAGTATTTCTACCAAACGGGCTGCAACCATCCAAAACATTCTAAAGCCTGAAACCAAAAAAACAGCTCATGTCATTCCTAGGTATCTGCTCTTACTGTCGACAGTTTGTTCCTAATTATTCTGTTCTAGAGGCTCCTCTGAGTGCACTCATCCATGGTAAAAATCTACATACGTGACAAAATTACTTGGACTGAGGCCGCAGAAAAATCTTTCTGTCACCTGAAACTAGCCTTACAGACACCTCCAACTCTGGGTCTACCCGACCCAACTCAACCTTTCACTCAGACAGTGGACGAGCGTGATAGATGTATGGTTTCTGTTCTCCTTCAGATGCATGGGGGTACCCTACGACCTGTCGCTTACTTTTCTGCTAAGCTTGACCCTGTTGCTGCTGGTCTGCCCCGTTGTTTACGTGCTGTTGCAGCAGCTGAGAAGGCTGTTCTGGCATCACGTGACCTTGTGGGGTACTCTGAACTCACCCTGTTGATACTGCATGCTGTTTCTCTGATTTTGCTCGAACAAAAAAATTCTCACTTGTCTACTGCACGCTGGTTGAGGTACAATACTGTTCTCTTGGAGTTGCCAAATGCCAAAGTTCAAAGGTGTACCCAACTGAACCCCGCAACTCTGCTGCCCATTGAAGGGGATGGTGAGCCACACTGCTGTGTGTCAGAGATAGATCTGGTATGTGCTTCTCGCCTTGACCTGCGGGAAGTCCCTCTAACTAACCCTGATTTGATTTTCTATGTAGATGGATCTGCATCCAAAATCTTTCTGTGACCTGAAACTAGCCTTACAGACACCTCCAACTCTGGGTCTACCCGACCCAACTCAACCTTTCACTCAGACAGTGGACGAGCGTGATAGATGTATGGTTTCTGTTCTCCTTCAGATGCATGGGGGTACCCTACGACCTGTCGCTTACTTTTCTGCTAAGCTTGACCCTGTTGCTGCTGGTCTGCCCCGTTGTTTACGTGCTGTTGCAGCAGCTGAGAAGGCTGTTCTGGCATCACGTGACCTTGTGGGGTACTCTGAACTCACCCTGTTGATACTGCATGCTGTTTCTCTGATTTTGCTCGAACAAAAAAATTCTCACTTGTCTACTGCACGCTGGTTGAGGTACAATACTGTTCTCTTGGAGTTGCCAAATGCCAAAGTTCAAAGGTGTACCCAACTGAACCCCGCAACTCTGCTGCCCATTTGAAGGGGATGTGAGCCACACTGCTGTGTGTCAGAGATAGATCTGGTATGTGCTTCTCGCCTTGACCTGCGGGAAGTCCCTCTAACTAACCCTGATTTGATTTTCTATGTAGATGGATCTGCATCCTGAGACTCAAACACTGACAGAAATAGGGTGGGGTTTGCAGTGTGTTCCAACCACGACATAGTGGTTTCAGGACCCCTGTCCTCCCACTGTTCTGCACAAACTGAGGAATTGGTGGCACTAACTAAAGCTTGTAAACTTGCAGCCGGACATTCTGTAACCGTCTACACTAAGTCACGTTATGCTTTTGGCGTGTGTCACGACTGGGCGGGTCTGTGGAGACACTGCAGGTTTTTGAAATCTGATGGTAAACCTTTTTTGAATGCTTCACAGGTTTCGGACCTCCAGGAGGCAATTCTATTGCCATCCAAGGTTGCTATTTGCAAATGTCAAGCTCACACTAAGTCTAATGACCCCGTTTCTTTAGGTAACAGGCGAGCAGATGAAGCTGCGAAAGCCACGTCTTATCAGTCAGAGGTGACACACTCTCTTTGTCTTCCCTAACGCTGACATTCCTTCCTCCTTATCAGCTATTCAGAGCTTCACAACATCCTCTGAAATTGCTCTGCGGTCTAAATATGGGGCTGTGAAGCGAGAGGGCATCTGGCTTGGCTCTATCACCCTGAGTCTGCAAGCATGGTAGAAAGAGAAAATGGCACCCTGAAACGCAAACTTGCCAAAATCTGTGAAGACACTGGACTCTCATGGGTTAAAGCCCTCCCTCATGGGTTAAAGCCCTCCCTCTTGCTCTCATGTATATGCGAATGAGAGTGAGAGCGCGTTGCAATATGAGTCCATTTGAAATATTGTTTGCAAGACCTCCAAATCTCGGTCTGGGTCCACCTCCAAGGGAACTTCCACACAGCTCCTTGTGCGACGACAATGTTTTGGCATATTGTAAAGAACTTAATGCAGTTTTGTCTTTTATTTCTGTGCAGGCTAAAGCTGCCCTGCCGAAGGCAGCTGAGGCCGGACTCCACAACATTAAAGTGGGAGACTTGGTCCTGGTCAGAGAGGTCAGGCGCAAACACTGGCACTCGCAACACTGGGCGGGACCGTATGGGGTTCTTCTCATCACCGATACCACTGTGAAAATCGCACAGTGAGGCACCTGTGTCCACGCATCCCACTGCCGGATCGTTCCTCCTCCGCTCAAGGAACCGTCGTGCGACCCTGGGGAGGGCTGCACCACCACTCCCGAGCAACAAAGGGTACGCTTAAACGCTACCCCCACCTCTGCTTCTATAAGAGGAGTACTCTTGGACGCTGCTCCCTCCTCCGTTCCCGAGCTACAAGGGGTAGCCTCTAATGCTGCCCTCACTGCTGGAACTGGACCAGGCCTTTTGGCGGGTCCCAGCAAACACAAGCCACGAGGGAGACCTCCTGGTGCACGGGCACGACCCCGCATCCTTGCACCCACTGACCGGGTGCTGAGGCCCCGTGGTAACCGGAACTGATTGACTGAACTCTCATTGTTCATCCATGGATATTGTTCATTTTGTTCTCACATGGCTCCTGAGCCTACTGCTGCTTCTCCCTCTGTCAGGGGGGGAGTCTCAAGGGTTAAACGTTCTAAAAGTTTTGAATGGACTGCTGCAAATTCATCTGATACATCATCACACGCGCATCCAATAATGCAGCCACGGTCCTCGCCTACAGGACTGTGCCCTCTATTCACCCCATTAACTACAATAGTGGGTGACTCTATAGTATGGAACATTTGCTCTTTCAATATTACTACACACTGTTTCCCTGGAATGACGGTCAGGAACATTATAGACAAGCTACCTGTTCTACTTCACACATTTCCTGCCTCCATTAAAAACATTATATTGCATACTGAAATCAAAGATGTGAGCCATTGTCAATCTGTGCTACTGAAAGATCTCTTAAAAACAAGTGAAAAATCAGTCTATATTTGTGGTCTCCTTCCCTCTTTTGGCCATGGAGATGAATGCTTCAGCAGGCTGGCTCAACTCCATGAATGGCTCAAAGATACTTCTGGTCTGTATGGTTTTAACTTTGCTGATAATTTCAATATATATATATATATATTGCCCCCCATGTGCCCCTGTGAAGCACTGGATGATATCAAGAATTTATTAGCTTCTTATGTATCATCTGAGCTCCTTGGTGTTAGGTGATTTCAACTTAGACTGGCTATCTTCTAAAGGCAAGTTGGTGAGAAATGCAACAAGGCCAAAAAAATAATAATAATAATAAAAAAAGAACTTACGTAATTCCACACTGACTGACCTTATTTTAACAAATAAACCCCACAATTACCCAGCCTCTGGTGTACTTGCCATAGATGTCATTGAGCATTGCCCTGTTGTTTGTGTCAGAAGCGCTTGCTCCCAGAAAACGCAGCCAAAATGAATTACCTTACTATAAACTTCAAACTTTTTAATGCACAAGATTTCCTTACTGACCTGAAAAGTTCCAGTATCGATTCTGTCCTTTCTATGCATGACCCAGAATGTTCCCTAAACCATTTTTCTACAGTTTTTAATGAAATCGCTGATCAGCATGCCCTTCTTAAAACTGCCAGGGTGAGAAATAGAACCAGTCCATGGGTTTCTAAGGAACTTGTTGCAGAAATGCAACAGAGAAATAGATGTTTGGGATGAAGTAAGCGCTTGTGGCAAAAATAACTCTGACTGGATGAGTTTTGGGCAACAAAGAAACCATGTTACTACTATGGCTGGAAATGCAAAGTTTTGCTAAATTTTAGCCACTACTGATAACTCTAGTGGCAATGGTAATGCTTTCTGGAAGGTAGTGAAATCATTTAAGGCCAAGTCCACCACTGTTCTTCCACCTGTAGTTAACAATGTGCCTTCTCTTCTCTCCCCCTCCAGGCTTGTGAAGGTGTCCTCATGCATGAAGAAGAGCCCTGAAGCCTGGGTGAGGTGAATATTTATTTTAATTATGTCAATTTGGGATCATAGAATAACTAACCGGAGAATTTTGTCAAGGTGCTACAGTCACGAGCCGTGTAATACTCGCTGATGGAACACGCAATGTGAGACACAATCACCAGGCTTTAAACCCAAGAAAGGTCATTTAGATCAATATTACGGCTCAATCCACGGCCAGTATTTTAAAATGCGTGATTGGGCTGCTCCTCCAAGGAAAATGAGAAGTTCCATTGGTTAAATACCGTGGATGACATCTTAGGCAGCAAACCCTGTAGTTCAGCCACAGTTCTGGAGTTGTCACCCTCCGAGGACACCTCTATAACAAATGAGAAGATGCCAAAAACATTAGCTTAATGTTTAGGTTTTTGTTGTCACATAGACAGCCTATATACAATTCAAGATGCATAAAAATATCTCCAGAATCCATAAACAGTAAAACAAACTCAATAAACTCAAAACATCAGTGTTTTACCTAAGTGTCTCCAACAGTGTGTTGTTTAAATAGTTCACTCCTGCCCTATTTCATAGAAATCCAGACAAAGAAATGGTGTGAAAATATTCACAATATGTATCCTTGATGTTGGAGGATGTTGTTTGGTTTCGCTTGCCTCAGTTGTCATCTTGGATCATCTTCATATTGTGTGGCCTTCAGAAAAGTTGTGCAGAATACAGCAGGCAGCAGTGATGTTATTTATCTTGGAGATATCACAGTCGTGCCTTTTCATGAGGCATCACCACCTTCCCTCTAGGCAACCAAAGGCCCTCTCCACAGTCACCCATATCCGGCAGAGGCAATGATTAAATGAAGCCTGTGCTGGACTTATGTGGTTCTCAGGGTAGGGCTTCATTAACCAGGGGAGCAAGAGGCATGCTGCATCCTCTAGAATTAGGACTGGCATGTCTACCTGTCCAAACTTCTCTGTTAAGTTTTGGAACAGAATACCAGACTGGCCATGCTCAAACAATTAAGAATTTCCTAACACCCTGGCATCAAAAACTTGTCTTGCCTAGCCCACATTGATTTCCGAAAAACCTATGGGCTAGCACACGTGCAAGATGACAGAATAGGATCCTTTGTGATTGTGGTAGCCCCCTGTGCTGTGAAGAGGGTGCCATCTACAGCCGCAGCACATTGTGGGAAGCCCACCAATCCCAAAAGCATGATTTCTCTGAGTTCAAGTTCAGGGGGGGTTTGATGGTGGAATGCAACATGATTTTTTTATGATTATGGGGGCTACATGATTAACAACGGTGACAGTAGATTGACCTATACCAAATAAATGTGAGATAGTGCGGAACTCAACATTAGGCGCCAGTCTCCAAATACAAATGGCCACATGTTGCTCCATAGACAAGGCCTTCTGAATCTTGTGTGCTGCTTCTTAAGATGTGGTCTGAGTATGTCAAACAGTGCCTGGAATGTAGTTTTTTGGAGGTTTTTTTCATCCTGAAATTGAGGTGCCACTGCCCAGAGGTTGGTGACATGTGCCTACCATCCATCGTTTCTTTGATCCAAACGGTCCTGTACCACAAATAATGCATTATCAGGCTAGTATTTTTGGGGGTATTTTAGGGTTTTGTCATGTAATGTGCATTGTCTGTTAAAGGTTTGTAGATTTTACTCTAAAATTATTCTTCAGATAAAGACATTTGTTTGGTTTGCAAATATGTGAACAGTATTAGACTAAACTTATGCACTAAAGGCATTTTCCTGTCAATGTAAAGGCTACGTTCATTGCTCAACTGCAATGGTAGGATAGTTAGACCCACACCAGAGTTCATAGTTATGTTACAGTGAGGCTCTGTAACAGTAGGCTATAGGCTAAACCATAAACAGGGTATGTATTTCACTTACATAAACATGCTCATTACATGCTTATGTGTGAGTCTGTGTATGGATAATCAATATACACATACATAAAAGAACACATTCACAAACATGCTTGGTTCTCCAACAAGAAGCACAACAAGCAAATGTAGAACTGGTAATTGGTGTGACATCATACCTTTTGTATAACATGACCTCTGTCTTTATCGGTTACATCTTCAGAAGAGTTGAATCCATCTTTCCCTGAGATGAACAGAGTTGTTTGAAACAAAGTGTAAGCCAGATACTTGCAGCATTTATAACACACAGTGAACAAGCAAATAATTTAACACTACTCGCTTCGCCTGTTCATTTGTATAAGAAATGCTGTAGAGGGCTGTTAGACTGGGCTTTTTACACATTTTATGAGTAGCTTATTTCCACCGTGATCTCAGAGATCTACAGAAAACACTTCATATTATTAGTTTTTTTCTTGTTATATATTTTTGTCTAAAAACGCAATATTATATGCGTTTTTTTATGTGATTTGAGCCTCTTCCCTGAAAGTTACTTAGTTCTGGTTTAAATATAAATAGCATGCCATGGCCCAAAAAAGTTTAAAAGCACTGCTTTAAACAGACTTCCCTCACCCCAGACACTTCCTCCTACCCATTCTGGGGAATCTATAGAACTTCCTCTGAAACTCGAGCTGGCTCCTCCCAATATAAAGAACATATGACAACATAAGCCATACATAAGCTCTACTCCGAGTTCCTCCCGAGTGACTGAGCTGTGGAGGAAACTCATTTTGACGATCCTGTCCTTCTGGTCATTACTCAAAGCTCATGACCATAGGCAGAGGTGGGGAGAGTAGCCAAAAAATTTACTTAAGTAAGAGTAAAAAATATTTGGGAAAACTACTCAAATAAGAGTAACTTAAAGAGTAACTGACGTAACATCTTATTTTAATTTGAAGTGAATGTAATTTGAAGGACACAACATTAAATAATGCACACAATCAGGATACAAACTAAATAATATCTGAAGGAGCTGCAAGAAACTCAAACTGTTTAAATCATTTCATATTGTCACTTGTAGACTTACTCACAGTGGGAAGAGTAACCAACACTTTTGCTCAAGTAAGAGTACTGTTACTTCCTATAAATATTGTTCAAGTAGGAGTAAAAGTATGCTGCTAGAAAAGTACTCTGAAAAGTACAATTTCTTTCAAAAGTTATTAAATGTAAGTGATAGGACTGTAGTCAAAATTTTTGGTTGACTAAAGACATGTCCTGCCAATCGATTAGTTGACTAAAAAGGGGGCGTGGCAAAAACTCTTAAAACTATTACATATCTCTATGTATCTGATCCAAACTGCTCTCATAAGACTACACCTGCACGGGAGTTCATGCAAAAACAGCAATTTATATAGTAAAAAGTGTGTTTATAAAATTGCAGATTCATCTTTTACAGGTAAATACCAACAAGAATACCATATCTTCAGCTAACTCACCCACTTCTCCTTTCTGCTGTTGTCCCATATAAATCCTTATAATATGAATAAAATGATTAGTCGACTAATACAAATTTTGTTGGACTAAGACTTGATCAGATGCTGCACTGATCCTGTCCTCTTCAGACAAAAGACTCCACACAGAAGAAGAGACAACAGACCAAAGGTTTGTCATTAGCTTTTAATATTTTTATTTGTTTTTCACATTACTTTTTTTTAAACTGAATTGACATTTTCAGCAATTTTGTGACTTTTTTCGAAGGATTTTTGTTTTCTGGATCCTATTGTTAAAGGAGAAGCTCTGCATTCACAGTCAAACCTTCATGTTTTAAGTCTCTTTTTCACAAATGCTGCAGAATTATTACATCTGTACCATTGACTTCTTTTCAAAAATAGAAAAAGGCAATTAATAAACATTCAGTTGAAATCTATTTTTAATATGACTTCTTTTTTATTTTAATTATCTTTTTGTTTCACTGGTGTAGAGATATTAAAATGGTTTCCAGCATCAGTCTTAAGCATTAACATTGGAGAGTGAAGGGAGGCCTCGGTACCGCCTCTCTCTGCCAGTGGGGGGCGCTCAGTAAAAACAGATGGATAGCAAAGGCACAGCATCATGAGGTTGTTTAAAACTAAAGGTACTGGAAGCATCAGAAGGCAGCAGTGAGAGCAACCGGTATTTCAACAAAGGCGGTTCAGAAAAACAAAAGAAACATCGAATTTGCGCTAACCCAAAATTTTTTTTTTTTTAAATTTGATATTTTTCAAAAAACATGGCGTGACAGTCTATTTCTGTTCACTTGCCTCCATGGCTGTTTAGCTAGTTAAAACCATTGGAACCAAGAATTTTGATAGCTACAGATTTTGTCATGCTACAGAAGTTAATATCTTCCCAAGTTAATAATGAGGCCTACTTCAATTCACCTTATTTCTTCACCTTACTTCATTATTATAAAAGTAAACTATGTACCTTTTCTGGTCTCCTAGAAAGGGCCACAGTCTGGCGTTAAACTTATCTCCATGTAGACAAGCAAATTACTGTAGAGAGGTGAACTTGCTCACAATAAGAGTGCACATTGATCCAAGGTACTTTATTAGCACTAAAAACCCAGTTATTGAATAACTGTGAATAATTCTATGTTAAATAATTGTGAATAATTCTATGTTTAATGCTATACTGTGGAACATGTCAGGCAAAGCTATTAGTCCTACATCACCACGGAGACAAGCAGATGGCAGACTCCACCACCAGAAAAATTATGCAGTGCACCTTTGTAATAATGAAGTTCTCTGGCCCAAGTCAAATAAATAAAAATGACATAAAATCTTAAGTAAACAGAAGTATTTTTGAAATCAAGGTTGATGTTGATTCATGTTGATAAGCATAGCAACCTATACCCCAATCGGGAATTAAGTTGTAATATCGTTAATATAGTTGCTAGTTGACAGCAGCATATGCTTGGTTTAAGTAATTTTCAAACCCTGTTACTGTCAAGCAGAAAGTGTCAAAGTACAATGTGACACCCACCTCTGCCCCACAGCTAATGCTAAAACAACTGCTACGTAACTGCATTAAAACATTATCATTGGAGAAGCAGAGATAAGCCCACTCAAAGGCCTCCCTTCACGCACGTCATTCAACGTCATTTTATTTCATTTTGTTAAAGTTTCCCATGCATGCATTTAGAATTCATTTCCAAAAACTAACAAAAATCAAATTAAAATCAAATAAATCCAAGAACAAGAGATGCAGAAAGAAGCGTTTTTCCTCTAACGAAGAAACAAGGAGGGAGCGGACACCGAGGACGCGAGTGAAGGAGGTACGTGAGTGACAGAGCGTGAGATGAGAGAGATAGTTGCATGTAAAGCACACTGGTGTCGCGGCTAACCAGTTAGCCACAACTCCAACAAATGAGAAAAAATTTTACAGTAGAAATATTTGGTGACTGTGACAGCGTACAGTTAGGTCCATTTATTCCGCATAAGATTTGTGTAGCTTATATCAATCCAGCTAACATGCTAGCTATGTTGTTGACAAGAGACTGAAGATGTCTGGCTGCTTTCAAGTGCATGTGGGAGAATTCGTACAGTAGTTTTCATGGAGGAGGGTTGTTTGTGATAATGTGGACAATGTAGTTTTACAGGCCTTTGTTAGAATCACTACTTGCTGATAATTACTTTTGAAAATATTTCCAGCGTTACCAACATAACAGATATTTAAATTAAGTTACTATTTAAGTAGTAACTTAACTTAGCCTTATTCCACTGATGTCAAACTATTTGTGTTACTTATTAAAATCCCTTTTACAGTCTTTGCTAATAGACTGTGCCAGGTGTAGCCCAGGGATCTCCAACCTGTAGTTGGCTACACAAGATACCAGTAGCTCTCCACCTATTCCAAGTAGGATTTAGGAATTATATGTATTACATTGAATAACTCAAAATTCATTCATTATATGACTATTACCATTGTAAATTAGACTGAACCATGGATAAGGTAGTCCTAAATGATGATTAAACCTGGAGGACAAAAACATGAATACATTTGTCTCCGAATAAAACAAATATTCAAACTCCAGAGAGCCCCACGTGCCACCAGTAGTGCACACACCACAGTTTGAGAAACATTGACCTATACAAATTACCCAACACCTTGAAAGGAGCATCAGACCTATAAAATCCTAAAGCTCTGTGGGTTTTTTTTTTTCAAATTTTGGAGCATTTTAAAAGGAAAAAAAAAAAATCATACAGTATTTAAATGATTATATCTTAAATATTTTAAGATTCAAAGTTGCAAACCTGTACTCTAATCTTTACTGCAAATTGGGCACTGACGTATTGGAGATCACAACCTTTCTTCATTCACCACTATGATATTGCACTATTGTAAAATAATCTAGCAAGTCCACCGTCTAAGACGCTGAGTTTCTACAGTTTTTTTTGGGAACTATCCTTAAGCATTTCCTGAAAAGACAAGCTACGGAACCACCAGTTAATCATAGAGTTTACCATTCAACAGTTACAGTGACTTCATGTTTAGATCTTCAACCTGCCTGTCAGCTCAACACTAACATAAGGTACATTAGGCTACATGCTACGCATCCCACGAGTTCCTGAGAACCAACTTCTAAATCGGAAATAAGTTTTACACAAAATCCAGCCCTTTGTTTTTTTCATTAATCAAAACAAGGACAATTGCAGAAAAAATATATTCTGACATCTGCATTCTTGTTATCGAACAGTGGACATCTGAAAGATCAATATGTTAGATATATTGAAGACATACCTTTCTTGAGGATATGTATTCATTTACACTGATTGAATTTTGTTCACTATCTAGAATCTAAGCTTAAAATGTAGCTTTGTGAGTTTAACTTCCATGGTTAAATAAAAAGTCGAGGAAGAAAAAAAAACATTTTAAGACAATGCATTTGCTCTGATACGTTAAAGCATAAAGTATAAAACATAGCTACCATAATTATAGACATAATCAAAATGGCTGCTGGTCCCCATGTCCAAAATAGTGTCCAATAACAGCAGAGAACTGGGATTATTTAGGGTTCTATTTATTTATTTATTTTTTTATGATAGAGGTGGGCAATATAGATAAAGTGGCTGAAGATAGTCCAACTGTTGAATCTTTGGTAAATTTGAAAATCAATTTGGTCACTTTTGGAAGCAAGAGTAAACAGTGATATTTCTGTACTTTTTTTTTTTTTTTTTACATTAGCCCAATGAAGTACAAACAATAATTGTCAATATTGCCCACCTTAACGTGTTATATTTGCAAATGAAAATTCAAGATTTAAAATTTGGGAAATAGATCTAGTCTATCTGCGTGGATACATAAACTTAAATATCTGGGTGGTGAAGCAGCCATCTTGACCCTACAGAGAAACGCACGTATAAATTGCACACGCCCATTTGCCGATTCCAGACCATCAAACCAACATAAAAAAACAACACGGATATGAAAAGCAGGTACTTGGTGATTTTGGTGACATTTTTCCAAGTCCAGCAAGTGCATGTGCCAGAGCTGCCATTATTGGAGAGAATCACACCTTTTAACAGATACAGAGGGAAAACTAGGAAAGGTTAGCAAAGCAGAAGCAGAAGTCCAGGGTTAGCGCAAGTGTAGGGGTCATTTTAGGTGGGCGCTATTTTAATTTCAAATGTGTTGGAATGGACCAAAACAAGGCTGATGTAACAAGACTCTGTAATACCTTAAAAACTAAATCTATTTTTCTGCATATACTATAATTTCTTTTTTCGATTTTCAAATTCTAGCCCTGTTTGTTACGGGGAGCTTCAAAATGGCTTGCAGATGTCATGCAGAATATTCATGCTGGTAAACAAGGTAATAAAAATGCATTTCTAATTTTTTTCTCTTTTGTTCGTTCCTAGATTAGTAGCTCTAAGGTGTTGTGTAGGTTCTGCTGATCCCTGCTTTTCTTTTTAAAGCCTCCATTTTGTCGTCCCAGAGAGGTATATTGAGTGTACGGTCCACGCGGCTCCCCCACCCCCCTCTCAACACCGCGTTTCCCATAGCGCACTGGAGCGGCCCTCATCCATCATCGCACTGGTGCAAGAGATGCTGATTTTCACATATTAGCCGTCGCTTTGGGGAGGATTAAAAAAATAGCTTGGATGATCGTCCTGACTTTGCAGCGTGGAAAAAGGGAGTCCCCACTTTCTTGACGTGGGCTCCTGGTCTTGCACCCCATCCCAAACCAGTGTCTTTTTGTTTTCTCGATAAATTGTTTTCTATCATGCCATGCACTTTTGCTAAAAGAGGAGAGGCAACGGTTGGGAGATGCAAGTGGAGGGGTGGGATTCTATGGAGAGAAAGGAGAGAGATAGAAGGAGGTTCCTACACACCGCAAGGTCTTTTGATCATTCAATTAACGCCAAAATGAGTAGCAGCTTTGCTCTTGCCTTGGCGCTGTGATATGGCTGATGTTTCTGATATGTATGACGAGACTTGAACCCAAGACCAACTCGTTCTGCTGCTTGGTGGAATTATGACCCAACCCCCGTGCCAGTGTTCATCGTGACTGCACTGCCACCATTGTCTTGCATAGTGTTCTAGATGCCACAGGAGCGGTACACCCAGTCCTGGTAGAACATTGACAGGGCTGTGAACGTCCTCTTGGAGAATTAATTGACACAAAAAAGAGGGCACCTGGTACATTTGTCTTTATTGTGAATGCCCAACTGACGGCTACTAATGTTTCTGCAATCGCCGTTCGTATTGTAGAGGTGGTTCAGCCCCTGACTTTGGCCACAGTCATTGGGTATGCGGATGGGGGTGTCACGGATGACCTCTTCTTTGCATCTCTCTCTGTTCCCTCCCTCTGCTTCTCGGAATCCAAATGAGGAAGATGAAAGTGCAGCTTGTTCAAAGTTTACTCCCGCTCTCCGCTCAGAAACTCAGCACTGAAAGAAAAGACAAAGGAGGGTTTAATTTGGGGAAAGTTGCAAGACATTTCTGACACTAGACCAGAAAAAGAGCCAAAAGTTTATGACCAATACCAAAGGGGTTCAAGAACTGTTTTATTTTTTTTTTAAATACTTAATTGTCTCTTCATACTCTTTCTGGTCTAGTGCAGATCAAAGTCCAAAGTTATGCCAATGCTCTGAGCATGATGGTGGCATATGAGTTTATCAATTACTTTGGTTACAATCTTCGCTCTTAAAAATAAATAAATAAATGTTACTTCACACAAAATGTGTAATTCCAAATACGAAATATGGACCCACCATCATAACACAAGAACGTCATTGGTATGTACTTCTTGCCAATAGCAACACTTCAAAACTATCGTATTTTGTTTGTTTACTTCTGCTTTAAAATTTCGCCAAAATTTCATTCAGAATTTTCCAAGTGAAAAGATGCAATGCTGACAAAGTTTATCAGCTTTCAACAGTTACGGTTCTCTCTCTTGCTCTATCTTGATAGTGTGGGATAAATTTCCAGGTACATGAAGCAATGCTATTGGCTCAAAATAATCGTAATCCAATGTGTGTTACAAGGATAGCCATTGTAAAACCTTTTAGACATTGATGTTTCCTTTGCACCCTTGTCGCCAAACGTCAAACCTCAGAAAGAATCTGCTAAAAGACTTCTACAATGGCCGGTGTTCAATTGGCTGCGTCAATGTCCAAACAGTGTAAACATCAGCCAAATGACACTTGAAATACACCAAGGGAAGGGATGACGAAGGCCAAATTAAGACCACTTACAAAGAAGCTTACTGCCGGCATGCAACACAAAACAACACACAGACGTCTCTTTTCAAACGTTCACATGGACACACTTCACTCCGGCTGCGAAGTCCGCTAGCATCTCCATATTTTAGACATGTTAGCGGGTCGCAGCTAGCCACGACTTCCACAGAAAACCCACCACAAAATCAAAAACTACACCTGCACACACCCGAACCAGACCTTGGCCAAAGAAGAACCATTGTCATATATCGCTCGTAATTGCGCCGCACGGGGTTGACAAATCACTCACGCGTTAACTCAATGCTTGCCGTGAGTGCGATGATGGCTGTTTGACCCAGGTGTGGTACACAGAAGCCTACATGAACAAAATGGAGGACGAGGGGGGAGATTGTGGCACATAGAACAGAAAACACCAAAGACAAGAGACGAAACAGTGCGGGGACCCAGCGACATTGTCTTACATGGAGGTCCACTTTGGTCTTTCTTAGTCCTCCTCTTTGGGATAGTCCATGTGAGTCCAACAACTTTCCCAAGCATCCTGTCTTCTCTCCGGGCATGTCTTTGAGCTCAGTTTTTTCAAGTGCTCTTTCGTTGATGGACATTGGTAAGGATATGCAGTGGGTTGGAAGAGTTTTTTGGAAAATCGTGGAGGTAAGACAGTTCGGAAAATGGGAAGCAGAGGTGACATTGACAGGCACAGAAAGAGCTTTACATTTGGTGGAATCTCTCCGGTTCGGTACATACAGTACAGCTTTGAGGAAGCAACATGAGTGGAGATACAGGCTAAAAGGTACCTGAGTGATGAAGAGCCAATGGCAATAGTGTGTGAACGAAAAGGTTTGAATGTGGAGGTATGGAGAAGACCGCCTCTGCAGTGTACGTAGACAAATCATTCAAGTAGGGTCATCCGGCAAAGTAGTGTTGTCATGATAGTAACATTTCAAAGTCAGTTTCAATACTAAGACTCAATACTTGCTTGATACTACTACTACTACTACTTGAAAAATACTCAATACATGAGTATTTTTTTGGTATTAGTTTTTGGTATTAGTTTTAGTATCGATTAGTATCTAATTTTTAATACGTTTGACAACCTTACAACAAAGTGTGTTGGATGTCTTTCCTTGGTGTGACTGACAACATTCAGTAAATTGGTATGGAGACTGCTCAGCTATTTTCACACTTTCATAATTGATTAAGATCTTCAAGGTAAAGTCAGTGTTTATGTATGTTTGGGTCCAGCTAGATGGAGTTTCAAAAGGCCACATTATTTGCTACAGAATCCTGGTGTGGTCATTTTGATCTTTACTCATTGGTTTTAGTTTCCTGTTATGGATACCATATTGTTGGACTTTTCACCAATCCAACAATGTAATATTTGGTTTTGAATTGTTAATTGCTATGGCAACAGTTTTAATTTTTCATCACTCAGAAACCCTTGAGTAATCAGAAGAGCTGTTACATATATAAAGCTGGTCTAATTGAGGAGTCACTAATTCAGAGCACATTTGAGCCACATTGTGTTTAATAGATTAGCTACGGTGTTGATCCTGATGTGAAATAAGCAAATCTGATGTCGAGTGGTGCCCTTTAAGGAGATCTGCCGTCAAAAATATACTCATAACTTCTATTCTAACACACCTGATTGTCCAACCAAAGCTGCCTCCTTATACGTAAACTGGCCCTGGTGCTGCTGTACACTGCAGAGGAGTCCTTCTGTAACACCATTTCCTCTGCACATTCACAAATGAGCTGACACAAACACATGGTGAGCTGATGTCATGTTTCAGAGAACGCACAGGGACAGAGACTTTGGTGAAATGGTCTTTTGGGATGGGACAGTCTTTGACCCAGTCTTTGACACCAGAGCAGGCGAGACTGTAATGGAAGAAGCTGGATTTTTAGCATTAGTTCACAGTTAGTGCTTCTTTTTGCATATATCTGACAAGCTCAGGGCTCTCAGAATAGTTCTCTATGAAGAGAGAAGCAAACCAAAGAAAAAAAAAAAAAGTCAAAAGCTACGATTAATACTGTATGTCTCTTAAGTCTCAAGATTGATAAGAAAGCAGCTATACAAGTCCTACTAGAAATGGAGCCCCAGCCCATCCTGAAAAAATAAACTTTCCCGCCCCACCCCCCAGTACAGTACCTATCCTGGTCTACTGGGACCAATAGCGTAGCATTTAGCATGCATAATGTCAGCTCATTCCACCTCTTCGTGCATTCAAAGAGGTAAAGTTTGACCCGCATGCTTGTTAGTGCATATGTATGCGTTTGGGCACACATGTCCATACACACTCAAAATGTCTAAATATTATATACACATTCATTTAGCTTTAGTCTAGCATCTTAACACGCCTCCTCTGCAGTTATATCAAGAACCTTATTGCTTGCAATGGAAACCCATGCAGTTTGAACGTAACTTTACAATATGTACATCATTGGAACAGAAATGACCAATCAGCAAACGAGACGGCAGGGCGTTCGGGGTCAGGTGAGAGTGGAGGTGAACACAGAGGTGACAAAAGTGTATAGGATTATGTTTGGTACAAAATGACTGGTCCGACCCTGAGGCATTTGGTGATTTTCAGTCTGAACACGACCAACCTGCAACCACAGTGTTGTCTGCTAACAGCACATGTGGAGTCACTAGGTTAGCGTTACATATTTTCACACATTTTTTCACATTCATTCTCCCATAAAGATATAGCTATATTCTCTGGACCTGATGGTGTTCTGACATCCTTATATGTTAATGACCAAAACAGAATTGTAAGAAAGAAAACTTACAATTCACATTTGAGGGCAGGCGCAAGGCAGAAGCTTAATAGAGACGCAAGTGTATGAGATGGGATGGCATCAGGTCTAAGTATAGAAATTCAAATCAAACAATATTCAATAGTTTTAAACCAAATTCATATACCCAAGTATGACCAAAGACTGGGCAGTACATATTGTTTTGATTTTCTACAAAGAAAATAGTACTATTATTTGGAAATGAATGTTTATGTAACATTTGGTGAATTAATGATATACAGATATATATAGAGATTTTTAAATTGCCATGCATTGCCCAAATATGAATACGCAAGTTCTTAACCCTGTGAAACCATCAGCTAGTTTACAAGTGGTTTTGGCAATGTGCAAACCATGGTATGTATAAAACAGACCCTAAAATAACTTCTTCAATGTATTCACTTTTACATGTTGAAAATAATATTAACCATTTCTATAAAACTAAAACAGTGGAAAAAATAAGAGTCCTCATGTACAAAAGTGTCCATTGAGTGAGTCTTGTCTGAACAGAGGCGGTTGGTGGCCGTGGATATCTTGGTGGTAGACACAGGTGGATTGCTGGATCTATTTTTGCATATTTGAATGTTTACTCTTCCGCCTTCTCCCCGTGCGCAGCCCATCTTCACTCTACCAGGGGCTATCGCTCCAGTAGCCGTTCACAGTGCCCCCTACTGGTTGGACAGAATGGCATCCACGGACGGACAGAGCGATGGGCAGAGGAGGAGGGGAAGGAGAGGGGGAACAAACAGGGAAAGAAAGAGAAGCCAAAAGGAGAGAACTAAAAACATTGCATCTGGAGCCGAGTCACACGGAGTCTGCTGTGGAGCGGATGAATATGGGTGTGGGGATGGGCGAGACCTCATCACTCATGCTCAGTGTGCACATCCACCCCATCATTCATAACACATTAATAAGGAGGCTAACTTCTAACTAGGTCAATTAACTAGTGCTGGCCATTAAGTAACTAAAACCAAAATTACAATGATTTCAAAGCAATGGTCCTGCATAAGTCAAAGTAAGTATTTCTCATTGATTTTAGTATATTTCTGAAGTTACAGAAAATATTTGGCTAAAAATAAGAAAAACACTGCAATTACAATTATATTACTTTTTTGTCAAAATTCCAGTGTACTGTTGAAAGATTCATGACGGGAATGTTTTTCAGGGCTAATTTCAACACGATTGGAATTTCTTTTATCCCAATTCAAAGTCTCCTCATATGACCTCACTTTCTACTGTGCTCACTACTCACTAAGCCTGACAAGCAGAATGCACACATATACACATATATTGTAAGTAAACCATTATTGCTAATTAAGTGTTCATTTGCCTATTTCTATTTAACTGTCAAATACACAGCTAGCAACAGCTTCATTTTGGAGATTTAAATTAAGTTGTAAAGACTTGGCCTTTTATAGCCACAACTTTCTTCTAGTATTCCATAGAGCAATATACAGTCCTGTACTGCTTTGTTTGAATATCCATGGGTTCCCAAATTAGAGATTTCAGATGCTGTGGTTTTGTATACATAAAACCAGCATTACAGCAGCAAAAGGCTCATCTGATCCACTTGTCATTTTCAGTGTTATGATTTTATTTACTTTTTTAAGTTGTGCAACAGTTGATTTGGCAGGAATCCTCTGGAGCATATTCATGCTGCATTCAAGGCAACAGGGAGGTCGGATATTTCCCAGACCAGTTCAGACCTCGGAGCTCAGCCATACAGTTAACTCATATGTTATCTATTTGGCTAATGCTACACGAAAAGTGAAAGGTAAACGTTAAATGAATGTCTCTAGCATGTTAAGTAACAGAGCACTGTCAGATTTAACCCGTACCAAATGTTTACATTGTTTTGTGGCGATTGTTGTACTACGTCACAGTTTATCTCGTATGTGTAGTGAGAGTAGGAATTACCAGTTCAAGTGGAGTTCTAGGGTATTTAAGTGGGAAATATCCCAGTTACCAGTTGCTTGGAATGTACCATAAACCTCTTTGAAGCAGTACCAGACCGAATTTGTCTGTACGGAATTCACTGAGAAAATTCTTCAGGTTGATGAAAAGTCTAATAGAAGAATGACTGTTGCAGGCTAAAACACAGCATGCTGAGGCAACTATGAGTTACTGCCCTGGGATGCATTTGACTGTGTAACCAACGTCATTATAGTGATAGAAGCAGTTTTAGGAGTCTTTTGGTGCAATTGCAGAGCAGCAAACATCATTGGGATCTATTGCATCATTTTCTACATAGTGTGAAGTCTACCACTAATAGTAATACTGCCGTTTTAATCACTACTAATAAGAATACACCAATGACAAATCCTCTCCTGACTACAATGATATGATGGTTAATGAGTTATTTTTTTAATTTCCAAAAAAAAAAAAAAAATGCGTATCTCGTTGCTATGGTGATGGCTGATCTACAAGATGGAGGGGATGGGGGAGTGGCATCGCTGGAGGCCCGGAGGCTGGAAAGGCTCGAATGGCGAGTTAGTGATGGGTGCAAGACGCAAGGGGGCGCCAGTCAGCCCCGAAATATTATTGAGGCTGCGCGACTTCTCATAACCCGGGACTGCATGGAGGTGAAGGGGCAAAGGTCACGGTTATGACGTCATTCAGCGTATAATGGGACAATGTGCGACCATGGTTTTCATATATGTGAGCATTGCATAGTAAAAAGTAGCAAATACATAACATTTGTTACAGTTGAAGCGGTTGTAAACAAAAAATAACACAGCCCAAATCATACGGAGACCAGAGGAGGACAATGAAGGGACAGATGGACAGAGAGACACAGACAGGACAAAACAGGAAGGTCAGCGCTCTGCAGTCAGAGACACACGCAGGTGGACAGTGCATACCCCGAGACATGTGGACAAGCTGTGCTCTGGTGGGACAGGGGGGACACATCTGGACCGGTCTGAGTCTGGACCTAGGACTGGACCAGGCTCTAGCCTTCCCAAAGCCCCACATGAGAAGATTTACAGCAGGGATATTCGTCTGGAGCTGAGCCCGCATTGCTGAATCTAACTTGATAACAAATATTCTTGGTATGTCAAATTTTATGATTTTGAGAATTGTAACATTGCATTAAAAAAAACAAAAAAAAACAAACATTTTGACAGTAATAATGAAAAATAAATTAATGCTAAATTCTTCCTAAATTCACTCAGCATTATGAAATACTATTTATAACTGTATTGTATAACCAACATTAGCAAATTTTCTAATGTGTTCTCAAAAAATGTTACTACATAGGT
>KN473689.1:10892-37958 GCA_000787095.1 Periophthalmodon schlosseri
TTTCCTAGGCTACAATGGGACCACTCATGTTACTTTTCAATAGCTGTACAGTGTGGAGTGTGACAGGCCTTACATAAAAGTGACAAGAAATCTGACTTAATGAAAATATATTACTCACAATATGATACAGTTTAGATGGAGGAAAGAAAAGGTTTTGTATCTGACTTATTAAAGGGGCTGTACCCTATTTTTTCACGTAATAAAGTAAAATTTGTCTTGCCCCAGAACAGATTTCTTGTAAAGCAGCTCTTAGGGTCAAAATGAGATCACGGTCTGCTGTCTGCATCTAATAAAGCGTTTTTGTTTTTTTTGCTTTGTTTTTTAGTTTTTTTATAGCATCCGCGAACCAGGAAGTAATGCTGGTGCACGTGCAAGTTGAGAAAAGCCCTTACAGCCCTCACAACAAGCAGTTTAAAATGAACTATTTCTGTTTTTCATGATTTTAACACAGTACAATATTTTATATTATATTTTGCCCGTGAAAATTAGAGCACCACTTTTTCAAATTTTATGAAACAAATTTTAAAAAGTCAATATTCAGTCTCACTCTGAAACTGCCCAAAAAATCCACAAATCTTAATCAAAGTGAATGCGTGGATTAGCTGGGTCTGATCTTCTGCTCTTCTGAATAAAAAAATGGCCAAGGCTAAAATCGGCTTTCAATGATAAGTGGTGAGAGGTTAAACGCTTTTCAAAAAATTCCAGCTGAATTCTGTTTTAGAGACTGTTTTGCTTAGAGTCAATACAAAATTGGACATTTTTGGTTTCATTAACTTAACAGTAATAAACAATCAAAGAATTCTGTAAATGCAACATGTTTGTACACTATGTCATGTTTTCTTTACCTTCTTAGCATTGGTCAGGTAGGATCGAGCAGCCTCCTCCAGTGCCTTGCCCTCCTCTCGCTCCTCTTCCGTTGCTTCTCTGGCCTCTCTTTGTAGGAGCTCTTTTGCCCTCTGCAGCTGGAGGTAGCAGACCCAACCAGACAGATACCACACCTGAGGAGGCACAGAGAAAGAGACACAGGTTTGGGAGGGGCCCAGACAGTTGGAGTCATTCTGGGTGATCTAACATTTCTTCTGTGCAAGTATACTGTATTTGGATCATGTTTCAGGCGTATCCCGATATACAACATGTCACCTCATTATAATGAGATCAAAACTATTTTACTGGGGTAATATTTCAAAGTTGTTTCTTCATGAAAAAACACAGCTATTGTTATGGTTTGTTACACTCGCCCATGTTGGTATGTAATCTTTTAATCTCTGCCAAAAATACATTGTTGTTCCTACCTCCACCTACAGTTCATCCCCTCCTACTCCAGAAAGATAAATCCTGTTTTTCAAAAGAACCAGCGGAGGATGTTCAAAAAGATGTTTTAACAGTTACTACTGTATAGCTACTTACAGGTGGAGGTTAGCATTTTCTGCTATAACCTGGTACAATGTATCTTTCCTTCTGCTCAGTGTTTATGGTGCGCTGTCCCTGTATAAATACAAAACATACCATACCATACTTCTCAGATGCAATACTTAACCGTGATTAAAAAGTTAAGCTTTTTTCGCTGTTATGCTACAAAAATGCGTCACAAAAATGGAATACACAAGGAAAAGCAAAACTGGATACGTTGGTGACATAATCGCAATTTCATAATCTGGTAACAAACTTTTATACACACACCTGCACCTGTTTTTAATGTTTTATACGGACTTGTATACTGTTTGTTTTGTTTGTTTTTTCTGCTTGTATTGTATGTTAAACAGGGCACCACTGTTTGTTTGTTTGTTTTTTCTGCTTGTATTGTATGTTAAACAGGGCACCCATGAAAAAGAGAGCCCAAGTGCTCTCAGTGGGTTCCCCTGAATAAATAACGATAAAGAAACAAAGAAGCTCAAGATTCAGTCATTTCTAATATTCATCAATGATCATTTTAGGTCATTGTAATCAAAATTAATATTCAAAGCTGATGTTTTTGTTTTTAATACAAAATCAAACTGAATCAAAAAACGCGATAAACCAAAATGAGGAAAGAAAAAAAGATCTTTTTTTTTTTAAATATCCAGCTTTAGATGTGATGCTAAATTGTTATATTGTATGAGGCATTGCTTTCATAACTAGATAAGGAGATTGGAAGGTAAAACCCCAGAGACCACAAAAAAACAGTAAAAAACCCATCCCTATTACATTAAGTAAACTGTGACAAGAGGGACAGATTTATAACACTCAAAAAGTCTGTCTCCTGCAAATCCTATGACAAATGTTTTCTACACCAAGAACAGGGACGAACCCACACACGCACACAGCCCATACATCACTCATATAATGACTGTCAGCAAAAGATATAGTGGAGTCGTTTTCAAATCTGTCAAGGAAATCCCATTTGTATATAGGCCCTTACTGTGAATTCAAAACAAAGACATCTACAGTACAGACGCCAATTTATTTTTATTTTAAGTGTTCATTACTTATTCAAAATTATCAGCTAAAAGTATGAAAAATCGCCCTTGGCAAATATGTAGTTAGTATTGCAAATTCCCTCTCCGCTGTGTTGATAAAAAAGAGGGAAAGAAAAGATATATTTTATGTTTTTTGCATTTAATTTATTGATTCTTTTCCCAAGATGTCATTTCCTCATTTTACACCAGTACATATTTTTCACTACCTCCCTGCTCCAAAACAAATAGGACATAAAAATCTAAATAAATGCGCAGGTCCCATGTGAGGATTTGTGGTCTAACGCGGGAGCTCTCTTTTACTCCTCTTTCCCAATTCTTTCTCTCCCTTCACCTCGTTTTTCACAGAGGTATGTCACCATGGAAACATCAAGAGCGCCAAGTCACCCCTGCTCCAAAACAAGTCATAACCGGGACATTAAAAGTTGTAGTGATGAGATGTCGACTCCCTTTTGTTTTTATGATACAGGCTAATAAAGTGAACTTATAGGCGGAAATCAAAATCATTGTTAGAAGCGCTTGGTTCTTTTAGCTATAGGTTTGTTTAGTCTACAATTTGGTTCTTCACATGTTGGTGTTTAGGACTGCAAGTGTGATACAAAATGAATGTGATGCTTGTTAACTATGTTCAATATTGTGATAACAGTATTGCAATATTAGGATATACTTATTAACAAAATTTAAAGGGCCCATATTACTTTATTTTCTGATCTGTTATAATGTTGTTTCCTCATCACAAACACATCTGGAGTTGTGTTTTGTTTCATTCACACATGTTTAACACACAAACTCTGCGTATTTAGGCTGAGTTCTTCTCTCAAACTGAAAATGCTCTGTCCCACCTTGTGATGTCATGTGGTAATACAGGAAGTGTTCCACTGCGTTTTTAAACTCCACACACCTTCACTAGAATCATTTGGATTATTTCAGCCCTGGAATTGCCAATATCTATTGAACCAAAGGTAAAAGGTAGCGGTCAACATGAAAACTACCACTATATGACATCACAAGGTGGAACAGAGCATTTTGAGCTTTGGAGATGTAGACAGACTAATTTGCTTCTTGCAATGTGAGTATTGCATTCTCCTATCACAATATTAATAATTATGTAATATATTGTGCAATCCTTTTTACTTAAGTTTTTTATTGATATTTTGAAAGGACCAAGAGGAATCCTTCAGTGGGGAGTGTGGATCAAGAATAGCAGCCAAATGGATATCCACTTGAACTACAAGAGTCCTGCCTGGTATGACTGGATACATCTTTATTATAAGAGTTAAATTGTTTAAAGAGGTATCATCTTGGGCTCTAAAATGGCAGAGAACGTGGGGAGAGAGGATTCGCTTAGCCATAGCCTTCTTTCACAATGGCTAATCTTTCTTTCTTTCTTTATTTGTCAGGGACCATGTGCACATTCATTAATCTTACAAAAGAAAAGATGATTTGTACCAGATTTAGCTACTGCTACTTTCCATCTGCAGTCCCTGAGCAGGTGAGCACACTTTCAAAATACTCTTATAATGTAACTGTAGTGAAATGTGTAACAGTTCATCAGTAACATTAGTAGTAAAATACAATAAAATGTACTTGAACTTTTCAAAACAAATCATGGTGGTCAAAACCATCTCAATTAGACTTTCATTCCAGAAAATGATCCAAATTCAATTAGTCTTTTTAACAGGCCTAATCAACCAAGCCCGGAATTACGACACTGTCAATGCACTGACACCACATGTCATTTTGTGTTGCTACATGCTATACCACAATATATTCATTCAAAATGCACCGAGATTCTGATCATAATAATAAAATGTCTCACTTTAGCAAAGGGACTTGTTAGAATCAGCCTCAAAGGCACACAGTGATAGTCATCCCTCTTCTGTAAGTTGTTTGAAAAATAAAATACACTTGTGAACAAAAGACACAAACAACACTCCACCTGTGGAATAACAAAACGACTGAATAGACAATAAATGGCACATGATGATAGAATATAACATCGGTTGTTCTTTCTTTTCAGTATTTCCACAGTAAATCTTTTTAGTGTGACGTGATTTGCATATTTACGGCTATATTTGGGCTCACAAAAGAAGCAAAAAGTTGTGATTGCATTTTAGGGATGATATGGATTTTTTCCAGCCAATACTGATATCCAATATTTGTCTTTCTGCCTCCGACTTATAGCCCAGAACTTGTGGTTAAGCTGTAGCCTTAACCGTAAATGAACTTTTCACTTAACAAATTCACAACATGTAATTATCTGTGCAAGAATACAATTAGTTGTACTAGTTTTATGCTGATTGTGTCAATATACAGCTACTGTTTCAACTATTGTCCTTCTATTTTATTTGAACTCACACATATTGTCTTTTCCATTTTACTAGCTCTGATAAATCGGCCATCACTAGTTTATTTCAAGTTACTGGCAACAAATATTTCTCAAATGGTATAAGGCATGTTTAGCTAGTCTACTACTCCATCTTAGAAGAAGACCCAACTATAAGTGAACTTGGAGGTGTGAGACTAATCTAGGGCCAGAGATCGCCCACCCACCCACTGTTCTTCCAGCACCGAGATAGGAATATTAGCTTTATTCATTATTCATGGAGGGCAGAGGCAGCGGAGCCAGCACCTCTGCCAAATCAACCATTTAGCTAACAAACACATCAAGGCATGCCACGCTGAATACTGGATTGGCGCTCAGCGTGCCGAGTGGGAGGCCACCCCCTGCAGCTATACTTATCAGAACAACAGCAGCCCCGGATAAATGGAGTTTCCACATGATCGCAATACTCTTTCTATCACTTCAACATTTCCTGGCGGAGCGAGAGGGAAATATATTCGCATACTGTATATTTAAAGATATTTCTGACACTCAAATAAAGCCAATTACATTCAAATTTTGACAGGTTGTCTCTTGAAAGCTTCCAGAACAAAGGCGAGTACTGTTTTGTAGCTGCATGTATGATTCCTCGCATATGGAACAAGCACTAAAACCTGAGGAAAGTGGTTAATTAAGAACTTCAGACAAACACTGCCCTTGGACAACCTCAGACAGGAGGAGACAATAAAACAGACTAGAGCAGTGTGTCAATCAAAACACAGCCACTGCTGTTATTTCAAAGTGAACTCACATCTTACTTCCCATATGGCACCGCTTGAGCAGGAACAAAAGCACCATGAATCAACTGAATACCTTTGAAACTAGATTTGCAGGGAAATAGCACAGTTGTTTGTGCCGAGATAACACTGTATGTGAAGGCTCCTTTAAGAGATGCTCACACGCAAAAGACAGAAGGCGGAGGCACGAACCAACTTTTTACCTTCCCCAACTTAAAACAAAAATAAAAAATAAGATACTTGGGACAGAGAGAGGGAGAGGAAGAAATAAGAACAGTAATAAAAGTATAAAATGTCAGTTCTGGAATTGTGACAACACTAATGTGGTATAAATGAAATATGTCCTGACCACCAGAGTTGCTGACTGTATGCATATGTGATTGGCTGTAGGCCTGCTAAAACGGAGTGGCGCAGCTGTGTATCTCTGGAGCTAGTTTAAAAGTTCAGCCCCCCGATGACTGCTCTCAATCTGTCAGCTGAGGGGGCGAGGGGGTGGTGAGCCGAAGGGGAGTGAGGCAGAGGGGGAGAGAGACTGAGCCAGAGGGAAGTGGGATGGGGACACTGACATTCACTGCACAGAATCACAAAAAAACCCCAAAAAAACATAATAATAGTGTAATGATCTGATATTTTGTGTTTAGTTCAGGGATGACACCTTTTGTTCTTCTTGTAACTGTTTACGTGTCGTCGGCATAGCAACCAAGTGTTGCATACAAAAGCAGTTACATTAACAACAAGTTGATGTAAAGACTCTATTCATCAGTTACTGGTCTGTTTTGGAGGCTGGCCCTAGTGAGTTGAGACTGATGTTGTTTTGGTCTTGTTTTGGCGTGGGTTACAGCCTACAGTAGCCCCTGTGTTCAGAAAATAAACAACCAGAAGAAATTTGGCGTGTTTTCTTACACCAGAACACTACAATAATCAATAGTAACTAGCATGTTAAAAGCGCACCAAGCCTTACTTCATGGATTGGCGAGGATAAAAACACCTTATAAATAGATGCAGACAGCACACAGCAATCTCATTTTGATCCTAAGAGCTGCTTTTACAATATGTAGTGGGGCAAAAACAATTTTACTTTAATACATGAATAAAATAGCATAGTCCCTAGGCATAGTTAATATTACCATGTGGTTTTATGCTAGTTCTGATACAAGTCCAGAACATTCAAGCATGAATAAAATAGCATAGTCCCTTTAATATTACCATGTGTTTTTATGTTAGTTCTGATACAAGTCCAGAACATTCAAAACCATATAGAAAAGATCCACATTTGTCCAATCAATGTGATTTTTTCAGTATACTTCAAATGAGTATCTAATATTGATACAAGCTTTAGTATTAATTAGTATCTGGATATTGTTTTCCGCATGACCCTATTTTAGAACAATCTTGACTATTAAAATGATCACATTAAATTAAAATAAATGTCTATTACCTTAAAAATTACATTATATTGTATTGTACGAGACAACTGCATTACATCCAGATCGCTGCTGCTCGGGTCCTGACTAGAACTTGGAAGTATGAGCACATAAGTCCTGTGCTCAGGTCTCTGCACTGGCTCCTGTGGCTCAGAGAATAGACTTTAAAGCAGCTCTGCTTGTTACAAGTCTCTCCATGGCCTAGCACCAAAGTACATCTCCGACATGTTAGTGCCATATGAACCATCTCACACTCTGAGGACAGGGACCGGCCTCCTGCTGGTGCCCAGAGTCGGGACTAAACATGGAGAATCAACCTAACACCTGGAACAGTCTTCCTGAAGATGTGAGACAGGCCTCTACTTTGACAATGTTTAAATCCAGGCTCAAAACGGTTCTGTTTAGCTGTGCATGACTGAAAAGGGTTTTATCTGCACTCTTTTCTTTTAATGTTCATTTTATGATGATTTTTTATGTTTTGATTTGTTTGTACTGTGATTTTAATGTCTTTCTTATTCTGTAAAGCACTTTGAATTACTTTGTGTATGAATTGTGCTATACAAATAAACTTGCCTTACCTATAAACATGGGATCATAATTAACGATGGCAAAAGAGACAGGAGCTCAGTATAAAGGGACTCAGCCTGTCCCCCTTTTAGTGTCCAAGTCGGGTATAGCTTTTCCTTGTATTAAAATATGTATTAAAATAGATACTAAGTACTATGTCAACACTACAGCACACCTCCACTACAGGCTCACACAAAGACAAAAAAGCCCACATTTTAGAGCCTCTGAGAAGCATCACGTTATCACTCATTGTACGTGTGAACAGTGACGGGAGGCTACAGCTCACATTCACAAACTGATGGAACAATTCTCCAGGGCGCTCAATACTTGGAACAAAGAGCACACTGCTAAATATTTAAAAGGAACATTTAGATAAAGTCAACTTTGGTGAGTTTTTAAACATGTTACAACAGTGTTCGGTGACCCTAAAGTGCTGACGCTAAAGTGGTCAGAAAATTCCTGTTTTCACCAACCCCTTATCTCTGCCCACTTCTTTGTATTTACTGTAATTATTTATAAAAAAAATCTGACTCCGGGTTGTACATGTAGGGTTTGAAAATGTCATATAGCCATTTTTCATCAACACAAACATGGGCATCAGCTGCTTGCTACAATCAAAAGCCATGAAGACTGGCAGTTTTGAACAGTAAGTTCAACAGGATCTATTTCTATTATTAAACCGTTTTAGACCAGTATTGCAGGTTTACGATGAACAAAATGTAAATAATGATATACTTATGTTATAGTTAAATATTAAATACAAAAAGCACGTCTTCTTTAATCAAAAATGAAATGTCACTCACCTGGACAACCTCATCGTCCTCCTCCAGAAGACCTTCTAACACGTCCACAGCCATCTGAAAACACAATACAAGTTTATGTTATTATTGTCATTTATTTCATAGTGTTGGCATAAGCAGATGTGTCAGCTCAGGGGCCTGATAAGAGTCTATGAGGCCTTTGTCCAATCAACAGCACCATCGATACCAACAAGGCACCAGACACAGGCGTCAATACGCACACTCGCCAGTGCTTATCGCCGAGTCAATAGTCACTTGCACCGCTCTGCTCCACAGCCCTTTTAATCCATTTAGTTACATTAACACTCAATAGATTCTTAGTATCAGCAGCCATCCAAAGGCAGAGGATAAACCTAAATGTCAGGCTGACCCGTTCACAGCGCTCTGATTTCCTCAGAGCTGCAGCACAGAGGAGCTTTGAGTCTCAGTGGAGTTTAATGTTTGGTGACCTTTGCTTTGGCGTCACTGTCTGGGTCAGTTTCTGTGGGAAGTTTCTATTACAGAAAACAGCCCTGGACTAAAGTGGCTGTGTGTTTGTTTTGAAGCGTGTGCGTGTGGATCCTGTGGTCGTGGTGTGTGCGTTGGTGAGTCGGGCCTCAGGTGATGATATATTGATTTTTGTCAACTTCAGGTTGGAGGCGACTGTTAGCCAATCACCCGTGGTGAAGGGCAAGAATAAAAGACATGCACACGCCTGTGAGTGGACTTAAACACCAGAGCAAAGGCAGCACAGGCCAGCGAGCACAACAAGCCCCCCTCTCCTCTTGTTAAAGCAGTCTTATTAGCTGGAGAGCCTCCTGGTTTTTCCTGGCGTTCTTTGAGCTCCTCTTCTCTTTTCATTAGGCAGGTGTGGTTTTAGCAGTACAGAAGTCTGTGCAGGAAGGACTGGAGGAGCTTGGGTTAATTGAGAGCATCTTATTAATGTTTGTAAAGTCAGAGTCAGCTGACTGATCAAACCAATTATAAAGTGCAGATGCAAGCTCCTTAATGAAACAGTGAGTGACTAAAATGCACAAACAAAAACACTTGAAATCAGCCTTTGATAAATGGTTCGAGTCTGGCCTGGGTATTATCTACTTGACTTTCACTGCATCACCCCAGTGTGACGCGCACAGTAAATCGAGCTAAGCCACTCGATAGAAGAGATAAGAGCCAAGATCTGTGTGGATATTAAACAATTGATACAACGGGCACTTTCCGAGCTACAGAAATAGAACAAGAGATTTCTGGGAGCTAAGATAAGTGAACGCTGATAAGCATTATATCATCTGCAGCCGCACTTTCTCCTAACGACACTGGTCAACCTAGGGGCAAGTGATTAAAGATGCAGAGATTTCTTAAGCCGCTTCACGCTCTAAACAACAACAAGATTAATATTCTCATGTAGAAGTGTAGAAAATAAGTGGTGCGGCGAAGGAAAAGCTGGGTTAAAAAGTATTTGCGTAAACAATGCAAATGCAGTCCATGAACAATAATGTATACGACACTTTGCAGCCTGTCCTCTTTTTTAACCTGTTTAAGGAAAACACTGCATCCTGCAGAGAAGCTCATTTATAACCGCCATTGTTCATGTGTGTGCGCGTGTGTGTGTGCGTGCAGCTGCTGTGTCTGTGTGCGTAATCTTCAGGCAATTTTGTTTAACAGAATCATTTTGCCAGCGTGCACAGTGGAGACAGGAGAAAGACAAATCACTGTACAAGGGAGGGCAGCCCGTATCTGTAACACACAGAAGCCTGAACACACTCACATACACAAACCAGGACATCTGCACTTAAGTAAATAAATCCAACGTGTCAGCTCCAACCGTATGTCCAAGCGGCACCAGAGAGGAGCCTTTAAGCTGAATTTAGAGACAGAAAAATGCAGTGGAGGCAAACCAGAGCGACACAAGCTCATAGATCAACTGTCCATCAGAGGAAAAGAGAGAGCAGAAATCTTAACGTGTCAGGAGAGGTCGCTGTCTGTCAACTCAAGCTGATGAAGGTCATGTATACAGTAGAGCCGGGCCGTATCATATCGATAATGATATATTGATATATATGATTTGCATGCCAACTATGACTATGGCTAACAGATAGAGCAGCTTAAACACTGACTGTGGAGGCTCTCCAGATGCTCAACACATACAAATGGCAGAGAAAAGATCCATGCAGTGGAAAGAGGACCTAAAACTACATTAAATAGCCTAAAAGGTTAGTACTAATAGGATAAAGGCTATGGACAGTGTTTTATGTATGTCATCTCTACATCTTGCTAAAGGACTACAGTGGAACATTAGCTTTGTAGCTTATACTAATTCTGTTCATTAATGTGCACGGTCCCTGTTCAAATAAACAAACACACTTAAATAAATATGTAAATATATAAATGAATTGTCTAGTGTTCATATTATTGTCAACAGTGAAGTGTGGGAAGAACACAGAAAATGTATTTAGTTACAGAATACTGAACACCTGCATTAAAAGTATTTTGTATCGTGTTCCTTTACATGGTCCAATCAGAGTATTGTATTCTGAATACTTAAAAAATAACTTCATCTTTGTTTCACCGTTTGTTATGCATTTCCTATCACTAATTGGAGAAGGAAAAATCACACATTCACTCACCACAAGAGCAGCGTTTTCTATTTTTCTTAATAATACTGTGCAGTTTGAAGATTAAATTGTGTGAACAAGTATTGCAATGTATTCCTTTGATTTTGGAAAAGTAACTGTATTCTGAATACCACCAAATGAAAGAGTAACTGTACCAGAATACAAAATTTGTATTCTGAATATGTTTTATTTTACATGTATTCAGTTACTTCCCAACACTGATTGTCAATTATATTATTTTTTCTAATTTCGTCTTGGCCTCCGCTGTCCTGCTCTGATTGAGTGATAGGTGGATTTAACCAATGGCAGTGATTTGTCAACTTTAAGGAGCTTGTAATACCTAAAAAGGCAATATTAAGTTACTCTGAGTACATGAATAGTGATACAATCAAAACTGTGGCTTGGGCTCAGAAAATCTTTTGTCATACCCACCTCCCCGGCACTATATTGTAAGACTGAGCATTATCCATCTCTCCAAACAAGACTACTTATGTATGATTAGTTTGTGCTTATTCTTGGTTAATCTGAAACAAAGCATAATTAAATCAAGGGTGCAGCAAAAGCAACACTTATCTATTTCTGTTTCACTGACTGTTTTAATTATCTGTTCTTTGTCAATTTCCACCACAAAGTCTGGAACATACTCAAGTGCTACTCGTTAGAACAATCAAACAAGAAGGGAAAAACAACTGTGTTATTTTCCGAGAAACGAAGCATTTGTTGAGTAATGCTGATGAGATGATTACTAAGAATAATGCATGAGTTACAGCTTTCAAAGTAAAAGCAAGTACTCAGCCCTCCACCAAGGCACTGGGGCAATAATCCTAATAGGGTTATCAAAAAATACTACTAAATCAGTATACAATATACTATATACTAAATCAATAACACTAGTACTAAATCAATAACACCAGTACTAAATCAATAACACTAGTATTGATACTTGCTTCTCATCTGAACAAGTATCTAAACTGAAAACAAAATCGCAAAATTGAACTTTCGTGAATACTCTGGAGCTATATCAAATCTAGTATAGAACCACATGGTAATATTAAAGAAAAAACATTATTTTGTGATGAAAATTACATTCTATTTATATTTTATTATCACTCTGGTATAGTGTTGTCACGATACTAAAATTTCAAACTCTATTTCAATACTAAGGACCTACAGCACAGCAAGAAGGTTCTGGGTTCGATACCCGGGTCGCCCAGGCCTTTCTGTGTGTTCTCCCCATGTCTGTGTGGGTTTCCTCTGGGCATTCCGGTTTTCCCTATCAACCCAAAAAATGGTAAAAATCACATAGATAAACATAGGTAAAAATCATCCAGCTGAGGTAGTCCTATCCAAGCCTTGCAACAAGTTCACAGAGTGGGTCCCTGAGCACTGCACTGCGGTGCTCACTGCTCCTGAGGCGATGCCTCAGTGGCATTGAAGGGTGGGTCAAATGCAGAGGACAAATTTCCCTATGGGGACGATAAAGCATATAATAACCTTAAATCTTAATAGACTTGATACAGATTCCGATACCACAATGATAATAAAAAACACAATTTAGACAATAGAATATCATTTTCAACATTAAATTGTAGTACTTATCTGTGTAATCCCTCAGTTGTCCAGGTAGGTTCCATAGTGGTCCATGTATACGAGTCTATGTGGTCTTATACTTGTTCTGATACAGCTCAAGATCATTCTAAAGCTTCAGAAAAGGTTCACTTCTGTCTTGTGAATGTTCTGATAAGCTCAAGATCATTCTAAAGCTTCAGAAAAGGTTCACTTCTGTCTTGTGAATGTGACTTTTTGTATATTTTTAGTATGTACTTTCGACACCCTGCTCTGGGATCAAAATCAGAGCATTTTTAGTATTATGACAACTCTACATCATTGAATAGGTCTTTTGGGATTGAATAAGATTTGTATTGAGCCAAATCTGGTAGCCTCAAAATGATCAAGATCTACTAAAAACAACTTGTTCTTTTATTGAGCTATGAGGCATTGGTGAAAGATGATCTTCTTCAACCAAGGACAGGACATTCTTAGATACTTCAGCCCTATGAATTTTCTCCTTAGTCAATACTAGTCAGAGAAAAACATGACATTCTTCACAGGTATCATTAACGCTTTAAAAGAACACATTCAAAAGTTGTGTTTACTGGAAAAAAAGAGCAACCATTAAATGCAATTAACATTATCTTGCTAAATCTAAGAAACATTTTGAGTGAAAAATAGAAGAAATCTGTGAGACTTTAATCAAATAATTTAATTAATCAACCATTTCCTCCATACTGCCTCTTAAATGCCCTGGAAAAGTTCTTCCTAATTAAGTTTTTTAGCTTGTATTAGCACCATTGTCACATCAGATGTGAATTGTCTTCATGTTAGGTTTGTGTTAAAGGTACCAAGAGGAACAAAGGAGAAACACCTGCCAAAGGAACAGGTGAAAACTCAAAGAGGGAAATGTCATTAATTAATGCTGCGGGGTTCACCACCTGATTGTCTCCATAGAGATGTTATTGCTTTGCCTATAATGTTCCACATTATGGCATTAAACTTACCAATCATACATTGTTTTCAGTTACAGATTTTTTTACTGCTCAAAAATACTTGTGACAGATCTGACCTGTAATTTGACCTGGCGACACTACTTGTCTCCATGGAGATAGAGAAGTTAATGTAATGCAAAAAAAGTTAATAGTAATGCTAAACTGTGGAACATTCTAGGCAAAGCAATGATACCTCAAGGGAGACAAGCAGGTGGCAGACCCTCCACTAAAAAGGTTACATGATACACCTTTAATAGACATAATAAAATTGCATTAGAACACAACACATTACTGTGCTATTAAATAAAACTACTTTATATGCATCTATTCATTTCTTACATTAAGGCTCCCAGGGCGATATAGCCATCCAACATGTAAAGCTCTCCTAGGATATGTGTGGTTAACGACACCAACGGCGCGATGAAGACAAACGATGTGTCAGAAAGTGTAGCCGGGGAAGTTGTCATTTTACTGCTCCACCTGACAGCACATACACACACTGCATACACAAAAACACAATGTCCACTGAGCTGTTTGCAGAGAGGCAAAAGAGGGGACACTGCTCTCATTTCCTGTCCGTAATAACCATAAAGAGCTCGACAAGACTGACTACAAATGAATCACTCAGATGTTGGCTAGCAGTAATCGCGGAAAATGACTTGGCGCATTAATGACTGTTAGGAGTTTTAGTGCCGAACAGAAGACGGCGAGACACTAAATTCAAGACCATTAATAGTGAGAAATTGATGTGCGATTTTGAAGACGAGTGAAGACAGAATAGAACGGCCATCTTTCTCTCCCTGCACCTATTTTTATTCCATTTCGTCTGCTCATCCCGCCTCCCGTCCCTAGTGTGCCCGCGTTACCCTGTCGCCTCTTTGTAAATACCACTCTTCAATTATTGACAGTGGATTGTGGCGAGTATAAAGACCAGCCAGGGCCACCTCACCACCTTCAGAGCTATTCCGAAGAAAAAGGGAGAAAAGAGGGAACCATTGGCAAACACATACAAATGCCATGGTGACCTCCCACTAGGAAAGAACCAGTATGACATCATCAAAGTGGTCCATAGACACAAACGGCAGAAACAGGGACTTTGTCTGAACCTCTTGATGAACTAAAGACATTAGTAGGTGTACATATCTTTCCAGTAAAATGGATTATTTAAACAGTTTCAGTTTTAAGCTTGGACTTACAATGGTATTTTTGTGCAGTTTTAAACTTGAAAATGGCTTTATACCATACACAGTCAGATTTACAAGTGCATATAAATCATGCATGATAGTGACCATCATTCAAAATATAATGTATTTGAGCTGAGAGAGAAAACACTGAACTTCATGCCAGTTTTTATTTCATTGTAGATAGACCGAGTAATTGCAGAGATATTAATCAAGACATTTTGACAGTTAAAAGGCATTTTCTACCTCAGTTTTAAACTTTGGGAAATTATGGTGTCACATGAACTAGGTGATGCGCCAAAAAATGTGTCTCACGCTTTTCTTAGAGCCAGATCCCAATTTTGATTATATCATGATTCATGCAGTTACTATCTATATATTGCCTTTAAGAATTAACTAAAGCTATCTGCTGCTTCTGAAAGTTCACACTACACTGTGATTGGCTAAATCCACCTGTCACTCGGTCTGCCTTTATCATGCTCTGACTAATAAGAGGAATAAATGGACAAAAGTGTCTGTGCTTGTGCATAGAGTGCATAATATGCTACGCTATCATGAAATAAACATATCGTCAGAGGAAATAGATCTGGACTCGGTTTTCATCACTATATGCTCAACCATAGTGTCACGTGGACCCAACCAATATGCACACAGAGGATGTTTACCTCGTATTCTTCCGCCTCGATGAGCAGTTTGGCCGTGGTGATGCGAGACTCGTAGGGAGGGATCTCAATATTCTGCGGGGAGAGGACAACAACATTGGAGCCTGAATGTGTACACAAACATCCTCAAACAGGGTTCCTCCTTTGTCTGGTGATAACAGCATCTAATTTCAAGCTACAAAATGTGCTCTGGCGATGTGGCTGTTAATCATAGAGGAAGTGTCAAGGCCCTGGATTCAGATCAAGCTGCGCAGAAAGATAAGAGTCATACCAGCGGCAGCAGTGGGAATTCTCTGTGCTATCATCACCCATCCAAAATCTTTGTGTAATCCCAATACCATTTATTCACTGAAACCTCATCCTCACCTTGACAAAAAGCAATTTATGTCAGATTCTTCCGGTTAGCATCTACTTTCTCTATGTCCTTTAGAAACTTTGCAGGTTTTCAAAATGTACGACTGCTGTGCATGTAAGGTGTCAAATGCAAATAATTTAAAGGAGAGATGTTATGTAAAATTGGCTTTTGTGAGTTTTAACCATTCTGTAACGTCATTCCATCATCATAAACCTACTCTTTTATATTATATTTTGTGTGATTCATTTGTATTTGAATAATCCTGTATTGTCCTCCATTTGAAGTTTGAGTGTTCAGAAAATGTTCTCCTTTTACCTGTCCGCTATCCCCACCCACAGCTCTGTACTTACTTGTGATTATTCCAAAAATGTTTGGGTTAAAAAATATCCTGTAGACATTTGTCAAAAAGTAAATAAAAAAACAAGTTGATGGACCTGCTTCTGTTAATAAGCAGTTTTAGATCAATATTGCAGTTTCCAATGAACAAAATGTAAAATAATTATCTACTTATGTCATACCCCCAAAAAAGCATAAGATGTCTTCTTTAATTTGCTCATATTTTACAATGCCTTGCTTCCCTGTGTTATATATTGTGTTGTTTTACCTGTTGAAACCTACAGAACAAAAATCTATTTGTCTGCATATATTTTCAAACTATGGGAGAGAACGAGACAGAGCATACCTGTAAATCCTCTTCTAAGCCTGATGCTGCTTTCTGAGAAGGTAACCATCCAGCCACACTTTTTAACAAGTACTCTTTACCTTCCTGAAAAAAATACAATACAAATATTTAAGCAGATATATTGCATGCAGCCTTATACAACATTTGCACATTTCTCTTCCGTTTCCTTTTAGTTTCTTCTGACAGCTGCAAACCTACATGCAGAATCTCCAGGCATTGAAATGTTGAGGTATTTTTGAACATGTACCAAACTGGAGTCAGGCTGCCCCCTAGAGTACTGACATTATTATTCCTTTTTTTCCTCTACAAAGAATTGAAAAAATGTGCTATAGGATGCAACATTACAGTCATATCTTATGTATCCATGTAATGCAATTTTGTCAGTGAATTAATGAATTACACTTACATTTAAACAGGACTTAATGAATAATTTAGCATAGCTATAAACCACATTCCTTCAATAAAATATAAAACTATAGCATTTGGCAGCACAGTGCAAAGAATGTGCATTCCCATGTAGATAGTTTTTTTGCAGTTTGTTTTTTAGCCATAAACATGGAAATACAACATGTGGGCGAGTGTACTGCGGAAAAGTGATGAAATTAGCAAAATAGTACATTAACAATAAATTTAAAAAAAAACAATAAAACAAAAATATTGCCATTATTAGTCAGTGCTTTACACCATAACTGGCTGCATATGACCTTTACCACACATATGACCTAAAAGATTAACCCAATAACTGACTTCCTTTCGGGCAATCTCTCTGTGTGTGCATGTTAATGTAAGGGCTCATCTGTTAATAAAGTGCATACAATCCAATTTGCTCAGAATAATTAAGTTGGCAGAATCCAGCGCTAATGTGGAGGAAGTGAGTCCTGACCTGGTTTCTCTCAGCGCTGAACAGGTAACTCGCCATGAGCTGCAGAGCCTCTGGGTTGTCATGGTGATAGTGTAAAGCCCGCTCAATGAACTCCTTACATTTGTCCGCTGCACCCTCCTCCATGCTGGAATGAATAAAACAACTTACAACTAAGCCTGTCACGAAAACACATTTTGAAGTGTGATACAAAGCTATAAAATTATCGCAATAAACAACTTTATGCCACTGACACAATAAACCTATAAAAGCGTAATATGAGCAACTATGGAGACAAGCAGGAGGCAGTAATTAAATGCCCCAGTGAAACACTTGAATAATTAACATTATATATATATATATACACACACACACACACACACACACACACATACACACACATATATATATAGTTATAGATATAGATATATAGATAGATAGATATATAGATAGAATAGAATAATTACTTAACTCTCTAATATATATAGATATAGATATATAGATAGATAGATATATAGATAGAATAGAATAATTACTTAACTCTCTATTACTGAATGTTAACATAACGCAAAAATGTTCCCCACTAGTGCATTAAAAAGGTACGTGCAATAATTTTTTTTAAATCTAAAAACATATTTCTTCTCTGAATGAGTGAACTATAAGTCAAGTCCATAATAATTGTTCTGACATGCAACAGATGTCATGAGGTAACAAGAATTCAAAGTAAAGTACCAAAGGTCTGTCAGGTAAATTTCAGCAATGGAGCAGTACGCCACACTGACATCTCTCTCTGTGGGCAGGTCTGTGTCCTCCTCTGGGAAGGCTGAAGCGCCAAGGGGCCCCTAGCAACAGCAACAAAAATCAGATTACTTTTAATTTATTTATGGTAATAAAGCAATAGACATATATTAAATAAAAATTAAATTAAATTAAATTAAATAGAATGACTTCTTAACTTTTCTACTTAATTCTAATTGTATAGAACTCATAGATCAGTATAAAACCCTACTTGGACAGTATTATATACGTTTCAACATTGCCCCCTAGTGACAATATTGAGGTGTTACATGAGATTGTAAAAAAATATATACATATGAGAGGGTATATAAATATGCATATGAACCAACTGTTTTCTGTGCTTGCTTTTCCAGTGCAGAAAGCAGAATTTGTATTCCTTTTAGATAGAAGTCCACAGCCTCTTGTCCCGTGTGTATCTGTCCCAAAGACATGTACTTCCTGTGGCCATCGTCAGGGCTCAACTCCACTGCTCTTTGAAAGACCTGGATGTTAGTCAAGGTTTCCCGTTTCTAGATGATGAAAATTACACTGCTAATTTTAACAGTTTTATGTTAGTATCATTATACAACAATTAATTCAAGAAATCAATCAATTAACTAGAAAAGTAATTGATTTATCACAACATTTTTCAAAGAATATAAGGTCTTAACCTTGGAATATATTGCAGATATGATACAGAAAAATTAATTGATCAATGGCAAAAATAATTGAAGCATACATTTAAGACCTATACTTGATAACATCCAACAGACATGCAAAAGGATACTTCCTTAGCTTTCAATGTATCCCCCATTTCCGAGTGGATATGTCCGAGCATGTCCAGAGCTTGGAGATTTGTTGCTTCCAGGTCCAAAGCCCGTTGACAAAATAGTGAGGCCATCTCAAAGTCAAAGCTGTCCATGTACTCCTCTGTCTGAAGAGGTCAAGCACACATTATGGTTAACAGTTAACAACTTTAGACTAAAGTGTTTATTGTGAATTTAATGAGCACTGGAGGGCTAAAATGTATTCAATTCAAGGGCTTGGAGTTATATTACAGCACAGGCATCATCAATTTAGTTGTGTTGCAATAATTAATAAAAGCTCTAATCTGTTGAGTTTAAGAAAAACTACTCTAGTATATTAGATCATACACTTCTGAAATTGTAGTCCACCCAGTTCAGTCATTTACGGCAGAGGGATCATTCAAACATATGACCACAACAAGTGTGTATTACCTTTTCCAAAAGTTGTTGCACAGAGTACTTCTCGGCTGTCTTCTTCTTGGCTTTCACATGCATCCTTACTTTCATCCTTTCTTGAGGTGACAACCCAACTATTGCTGGATCTGTGTTGACGAGGAAACATTACACATCAGACACTGTAAAATGTCCCAAACAATCAACTAATAAATGGAAACATTAGGTCCTGTCTGTCACTCAGTTATAACTTATGAACACAGCGTTTAATGAAAATTTCAGGAATTACCCCTGTTTGGCCGATTCTCTTTCTTCTTTGGCTTGTTTTTCTTCTTGCCTTTTGCCTGGCCTCCCATAGTGATGAATGGAAATTAACTGAATGCAATATTTCACTATTTACAATGTGCAATTACAGTTCCAAACACCAACACGCGTGGAAATGCAGGGTCCCAACTGCGCATGCTCAGAGACGAATGGCATAGCGGCTTCTACGGATAGCATGCACGGACATAACTCAGGGTTGCACGGTTTTTTTATTAAAAACCTCAGTTCAGTTTGCTCTTTATTTGTGTGAAATAAAAATATATTTGATCCTAAAATTCCAATATGACAACAGTATGTGTGTTTTTGTGAAATGCATGAATGGTACTCTAGCGCTTCTTTCTGTGGGCGGGCTCTTTGAAGGACAGAAACAGCCGCCAATGAAGGGGCAGAAAAAAGAGCCACCCCCGTGACGTATCTGGAACATTCTAGATTTTAACCAATGAGCGAGTACGTCACGTTGGACGCACCGTTTTTTGTAAATCTGATGTAAATAAACGAATGACAGAGACGCTGATGATAGTGAAATTGTTACAAAATACCGATCAAATCAATAGCGATTTGAAGAAACAAGCTCCTTTCAGGTAATTATGGTGTTCCAGGTTTTAACAAGCTTTTAAGATAGCATGTACGAGCATATTAGCATTTTCCGAGGCGGGTGAATAAAAGGTAAATGAATAAAAGAATGCAATGAATCATTAGCTGCTAGTTATGCTAAAGCTAGCTAAGTGCTGGCATAGGGAACTATTGTACAACCTAAAACGGTTTTACTACGATTCTATTGCACCTTATAAGATTAACGCATAGACAAAGGCTAAGCCATCTTTTGTGTAGAGGTCGTATCGTGCAACATACTACTCAAGGCTGTTTATGAAGCTACAAATTTGAACAAATTTGTTATTATCCCCTGTCTTAAGGTTGATATTTGGAGTTTTTTATTTGATAGTGCATTTCCTTATGACATTATCGTTAAACTATGTTAATGTTCTATTATAGTTGCTGGCTACATTGATGTCCAGCCTTGCCGCCAGTTTATCGCCAACTCCTACTATCAGACTGAATCGTCCCACGCTGAAAGCTCGTGGCCAATGCCGCAGGATCGGTCCGCCGAGAGAAGTGGTCGGTCCCCCCTGATAGTCCCTGCAGGTCTCATCAGAGCTCTGCTGTCCGCACGTGGCGTTCACTCTGAAGCATCTGTGGACCTGTCACTGGTGAAAGACCATGTCTGAGGTGAATAAAGAAGTGGTGGATTTGGTTTGGGGGAAACCCTCCAATGGAGTAGTGTCTGCATCCATCTTTCGGAGATGGACCCAAGGTACGTATATGCCAGACATTGTTGTATTTTTTTTCCAAGTGACTGTAAGGTGGCTGAAAATGGTTGGAAATATTCGGCAGCTGTCTAATAATTGTCATTATTAACAGATTACTAATGTTTAACATAATAAATAGGTAACATTTTCATAAATTGTTTCAGCGATATCTGTGTCTGTTTCTTATGTTGTCGCCACAGGACTTGTTTTCAGCGAGCACGAGCCCACAGCACTGGAGCAGTTTGAAGGAGGCCCATGTGCTGTTATTGCACCTGTTCAGGTTTGATATTCTATGATTTATCTATATATCATTTATATTTGAACAACTAACTAAGAAATGCATGTGTATTTGTTGCAGGCATTCCTCCTAAAGAACATTCTATTCAACAGTGAAAGTCCCAATTGGAGACAGATGTCTGGTAAATAATTTGAAAAGCTTCCAAAATACTAATCTGGATTTTGACAAAACTGTATGGATTATTATTTTTCCCTTTTTAGAGGAAGAACAGAAAACCGCACTGTGTTCAACGCTAACAGAGATCTTGGAATCTGCTTGCTCCAGTCCCTCCACAGGCTATTGCTTAGTGACATGGGCCAAGGGACAGAGCCTGCATGCTAGCAGCACACACACAAACACACAGGAACAAACCCAGCCAAACTCACAGGATGTACCAGAGCCAGAGAGCAGCCAGCCAGCACAAGAACAGCCCTGTGAGTCTTACATGTGCCATATTCAAACCCCACTGTGGTTGTTACTGTCAGCGATTCTAAACTGTCTGTGTTCTCTCCCTGAAGCTGCTTTGGCTGTTGAAGAATTTGGGTTTGAAAGATTTCACAGTGTGCTCCAGTAAGTTTTACCTGTGTGTGAGGTTTCAACATTATTGTCATGATTTACCTTTTTTCATAAAGGACAGTCTATGACAATCGTATTATAAATATATATTTGTGAGTACGTAGATGCTGACTTTGCTTAACACAAATGTAAGTCTTAGCTTTCCAACTGTGTGTCTCACAAACAAAATGAATGCAACTGCGTCTGCCAGAGGAGTATTGAACTTTCATTGCGTAGAATACTAACTGTCAGCAAAAAGCTACTGCTGACTCACAGTGAATATGTACCACGGCAATAAATAAAGACAGTTTCACAACAATGGAAGCAACAAGAAGAATATTTTATAGATCTTAAATCACTTCCATGTATTTAAGAAAATGTTTTGAATTCTTCTCTCTTTTGTTTTTGCAGTAAACGATCTATCATGTCAGTAGCTGATCTCAGAGAGGAGGTGCTGTCTCTTTACCACACCTGGAGGGGGTGCTGTGGAGTCTTGCTTTTCCTTTACTCTGTGATTTTCACCAAGGTAAAGTCACTTCTGTTAAGTGGTAGAAATATGCTGTATATTGCAATGATTTTATTTTTAAATTCTGCCATATTTTGTGGCAGGGAATAGAGAATATACGGAATGAAATTCAGGACACACTGGAGCCTCTAATAGACCCTGTGCATGGCCATGGCAGGTATATAATATTCTTTACCAATTTATTTCAGAGACACGTGCTAGAAAAACAAAGAAGATTATAAACTTGCTGTGCCTTCTGTATTTCTATTTTTGTAGCCAGAGCCTGGTTAACCTTCTTGTTACTGGCCATGCTGTTTCGAATGTGTGGGATGGAGACAGGGAATGTTCTGGCATGAGTAAGAATAAAATTACATTACACACCACGTTTGCTCTTAAATGTTGTACAAAACAGAGACTGGATCACAAATCTCACAGATCTTCATTTTGAGGCATTAAATCTCTGTAATATCCACCAGATACTATAAATCCTACATGCTGCTTAGTCACACAAATCAATGCCATTTGTGTATAACTGTGCAGTGCACGTTACTTCAGGTCCTTTTTCTCTTTGCAGAACTACATGGAATACACAAGCAGGCAATGGTTGGTTTCCTAACCCTCATGGAATCTCTTCGCTATTGCAAGGTAAAGCTTTATTACCAATGCATACCAGAGATATCTAGTTTTTAAGTGGCATAATTAAAGTTGTTCCTTAGCATGTGCAGAGGTGGAAAGAGTAGACAAAAAATTTACTCAGGCAAGAGTAAAAAGGTATTTTGAGAACCTCACGTAAGTGTAATTTTAAGAGTAACAGTCTGGATGTCTTTTTTAAATGATAAAAATCATCCAAAATATTCAAAATCATGCATAATTGAGTTCCCACGTGAAAATGTGTTTGGTTCTGGGATTCACAATAAATAACATTTCCAACCTACCCATTTATTCTCACTACATATTCTGGCATATGCAATCACGTGCATCTTATAAATAAAATAATAAAACATGGGATGATTAAACACATATTTTATAAATGATTTGGTATTGCATGAACATTCAGTCACTTTAAACCCAATTCATTATTGTAGGTTGGGGCATTCCTCAAATCTCCAAAATACCCTATTTGGATCCTTGGCAGTGAAACTCACCTCTCAGTGTTCTTCACCAAGGTAAGTGCAGCCCAGTCATCCAAAAGCATATTTCAAACACTGGGACCTTGTGTGGAACATAAGCCAGACTTCCCTGCCGGTTAGGAAAACCAAAATATGGAATGTGCTTAAAAGATTTAATATAGAGCAGGTCAGATATCAATGTGTGGGGAAAAGGGGAGGGGTGGCACAAGCGTTAGATAGTCATATATGGTTAGTCTGAAATCTTGCTTTAGAAATGTTCATTTATTTGCAAGAAATCACTCACTTTATACCCGTTAAAAAGATTAGCTATTATCTTTTTTTGGTTGTTTAATCTGTAAAACTGTACAAACTGAAATTCATATTGAGTATAATGTAAACAGGTTCAGAATGACTTCCATACATACATCGTACTCCTTGGCTCATATGGATTCTATTTTTGTTTCTGTTGGCGAACAAAACACAGAAAAAGAATGAGAAACAGCACAGGAAATAGAGCTAATTCTCTAACAACAAAATGGCAAAACGTCTGATAACATAATGTCCAGTTTACTAACTTTTTTCCGCCAGCAATTTGTTTTGCTATGTTATATGTGCAATAAATATGGCACTAACTTAACAGGGTCAAATCAGTGTGACCCTGAATGTTTACGGTATTGGTGTCACTGAATACATTTTCCTGGTCACCAAATAATGTCTTGGTACTTGGAAAATACCCATATCTTCATTCAGCAAACCAACATGCAAATACAATTATGCACACAGAAACATATGGGACAACCCTGAGCTAGAATGCATACCATGAGGTCAACTCCACTCCAGGAGACACTTTGAAGTATGAGTCATCAGATGGCTGTGCTTGTGTCAGTCGGTGCTTGCTCTCCAGTTTGCATTCAAACAAGCCTGTTTATCATCTTAGAAGTTTACCGTAATTTAATCCATTACTTCAGCTGGTATAGTGAGAGTAAATCGATTCTCCCTGCTGTTGTAAAAATGGCACTGAAGAGGCCAAAAAATCCCTAGCAATCATCTTCATTATAAAGCAATGCCCTTAATACGCCATTGATTAAAGCTCGGTTACACGCGTAACTGTGTGCTAGGCACGTGGATCATATGTTGGCCCTCTGATGAACGTCGTCATGTGCGCTGATGACCCCCCCTTCCCCACCTCCCCCTTCCTCCGGCAGCGGTGACATGTTCACATATACATAGATACATAGTTTAACTCTTACAAGTGCATACCTCAGAGCAGGGAACCTAATCCTGATTAGCATTAGTTTTGTATGTGTGTCTTCAGGTGGATGACTTCCTGTAGGGAATGTGAGTCCGTAGTTCCCATCTGGTTCCATTTGTGCCGCAGCAGAATGGGAACTGTCTGCGTTACACACATCCACACATTTAGCCATGCATATGCTCCACACTATAGGCACTAATGGCCTCCACCTCTTTGAAACACGGTATATAACACGATGGCATCTACTCACAGGCTTCACTCAGCCACCTCTTGTCCTTGAAAGGAGCAGCTATTTTGAAGCACACTATGAAAAAAAAGATTTCCCATGCTCTAACACAAAAATACACATTACCTGGTTATACAGCTTTTAGGCCTGATATCGAGCCACAAAAGCAGCAAACCTGATCCCGTCCTCTGATGTGTCAGGGGACTGGTGTGTGTATTCTATTCCCCCGAGTCCCCAACAATGTGTGACCACTGCTTTTAGACCATCACTGTAATAGTATTAGTGTTTTTTATCTAATCTACCCGCACAGAGCCCATTCCTTTTTCTCTGACTGCCCTGAAACACACGGCTGTGATAATGTGTGTATTTGAGTGCGGAAGTTGGCGTGCAATGAATTTAAAGTTTCTGAGAAGCCAGAGAAAAGGGCAGATGTTGAATGAAGGATTTGGTCAAACTAGAGGCGATATGTTATATGTTGTTTTGGTGATATGCAAAATTAAAATATTGAGTATAAAAAAGCCTATGAAAAGCTGATTAAGATTAATAAATTAAACTAAGAACAAAATGTAATTGTTCAAATAAGTGATATTTTTGCACTTTAATGGATAGCTTTACAGTCATTTTACAAACATGTTTTAGCACATGATATTGGAATTTTGTCACTGGGATAATCAAAAAATACATCTATATTAGATTTTTTGTCAATATTATCCAGTCCTAGGTCATACATGAGGTTTATAGACTTGCTCAAGTCAGATATTTCCAGTGCTACCCTATTCACTGCTTATAGGCCCCCATGGGAGTTTAAAGGGGGCAGAGAAAATGAAGGATGCATTAGTGCAGTGTGATGGTCAGTCTGGAAAAGAATCACAGGGCCTCCTCCTCTTGTAGTTCTGCTGAGTGATGAGGTTAGCAGGCTGCTTGTCAAACTCTCTGGGGATCATTGTGCGACTTTTTGTGTGCAAATGTCTGCTGTTGTGTGAGCTGCTGTGTAGTCGTGGTGTGGGTCAGATTTAGTGAGAGGAGCACCTGTGGCACACCCAGCCCATGAAGACACCCGCTCATGTCTGGACACTTAGAAATGGCCTTCAGTGTCTGCTATAGGTCCGACACTTTCAAGCACACTTGGCTCCAGCTGTGTTAATTATAAAGACCCAGAATTACAGTTAGACCATATGGCTGGAGTTGAACCATAGACTGTATATATAGATGGACATAGCTAAAAGCCGCGTTCCAAATAGGAAGTGATCATGGGCGTGCTTCTGGCTCCATCGGCTCCGTCGGCTCCGTCGACTCTGGCTCCAATTCACTTTACATTGAAAAATTGTCGCCCCTCTCTCTGTAACTGCTGCAGTAAGCATCATTTTGCTTTTTTGTCTGTAAATCAAGATATGAACATTAATAACAGACAAATCATCTGTAAATCAGATATGAACATTAATAACAGACAAATCACGCACCTTCTTTCCCAGAGGTCGCTCCCGCTAGTGTTATCAACAGGTTTGATTGACATCGTTGCTACCACCCGCTCCCTTTTAAACCAGCGGTGCAGGCGGGAAGGGGTGTTACCTTCAACAACCTCACTCCGGACTGGCTTTTTGTTTGCTATGATACTCGAGGTTGGAATTCCAAATATGGAACTTGGCTCCAAATTCACCCCTCTAGCTGCTAGCCTCGATGAGCTTCATTTTACTGGAGCCGAACGCTATAGGTGACATCAGACCCACTTAGTCCACGTCTTTATACAGTCTATGAGTTGAACTCATCATGTTCATCAAGTCTGTAGGATAGGGCTGTTATGGCAAATTAGATTCATTGTAACTTATCGATTAAAATCATCTAATAAAATCTATTCTACTACTAAAATAATAATTATTGTTAATCATCTTGTGGATACATACTCTTTCATGAGGCAAAAGCATGACTTTTTATGAAAACATTCTTGTATTCTCTAGTCAGCGTATTTTACATAAACCTGTCAAAAATCTCTAGGGAGCAATAAAATTTTACTCATCTCAAAAATACATTTATTGCGTATTATGTGACTAGTAAAATAATCATACATTAACTATTAACAATGACGGCTATATTAAAAAGCAACGTAATTTTGTATTTATTTAGGCTTTTTTTTAGATACTTCACATTATCTAGATTGAGGTGCTGTTGCGGCAATTTAGCATAAAATAACTGTAGTGAGCCTGTCAAGATAACAGAAAAAGTACTTTCTGCCATCTGTGTCTTTTTGATCGTGAGATTAAAGTGCCTATTTTTGCCAAAGCTAATAATCTATTC
>KN473689.1:38016-78675 GCA_000787095.1 Periophthalmodon schlosseri
ATACTCCCCACAATGTAATAGTGGACTAAATGAGGCATTCAAGCAAGTGGGAGCTAATTTAACCATACTTACAGTCTAAAAGTCAACTTGATGTAAATTGCTCTGTAACCACGAACAAGTTTAATAATGACTGAAATAGGTTATAAAAATGTTCTCACAGTCAAAGTGCGTGCCGCTTACCCACACAATATTACAAAGGGTTGTAGATCAAGTCATTAATAACTTTTGACAGGTAGGACTAAAGAGCATTGTAATTTTGTGAAAACCAGCCCATGTTTCTGTGTGCGTGCTACATTGTTGTGGTGGTCCCAGGTGTGTTGTTCTCCCATTAGCGCACTGTACAAGTATCCTCTGGTGTCATGTCTCCCTTTCTGCGGAGACACTGCCTTTCTGATCTGTGACAGTCTCATCAATCATTACTTTGTTGTAAGTCATCCCTGGAACATATCAGATATAATGGATACAGCCTATTACTGATACAAGTTCAGCTATTGTTCAATGTCTTTATAAAGGATGTAGGGTACTTTAGGTGAACCAAACAAGAAAGCATATACACGTACACATGTAAATTGACTCTTTCAAGGCCGTGTTCTATGCTCAGCTGACTTTTATAGCTTTTAACCATGTTATGATGTTTTATTTTCAGCTGGTCTGAACTGGACTGATCCACACACTGTTCAGTAATCCAACATATTTAGTCAGTGTCCATCTCTAAATTTGACAATGGCTCCCATTGCATTATGTCACTTTTCTGGTGGAGGGTCTAAATTTGACAATGGCTCCCATTTGCATTAGGCACTTTTCTGGTGGAGGGTCCACCACCGGCTTGTCTGTATGGAGATGTTATTGCTTTGCCTGGAATGTTCCATAGTATGGCATTAAACTCATGTTTATGGTTATAAGCAGGTGACTCCACCAGGCCAAGCAACAGATCAGATCTGTGGAGATTCCACTCACTGCAGTAATTAGTGAACTATCTTTATAAAAACTGCAGTTTTTATAAAGATAGTTTTTTTAGCAATAAAAACAGCTGTAATAATTGACTGTGGAACTTTCCAGGCAAAGTAATTACATCTCCATGGAGACAAGGGGGTGGCTGACCCTCCAGTAGGTTACATAGTGCTCCTTTATTTTCACCATAGATTTAGCTTCATACAAACTACTTCACTTTTCAATGTGTCACTAGATGCAGTCCTTGTACTGTCTTTCCATGGCTTTTTTGAAGTACATACAACAGGAAAGGCGAGTTGTCCAAAATCATTTAAAAAGGTCTATTAGGCACTTTTTAACTAATAACTTTTGAGTGTTGTTTTGTTGTGTTCAAGGGATGTCATTACTTGGTAGGTACAAGACAGGACACACAGGCCCAAGACCTCTGCTTTGTCGGCCCGAAAACTGATCTCCGCATACGCACTCTATGGCCACTCAGAAGCTCTCAGCTCAAACAAAAGTCTTTGGAACAACCAGAAAGGGTAATTCTAGTAAAGCATGTCTATCTGTCCTGTAGCTTTTCTTTGCTAATGTGGGGACTGGACCAAAAGATAAAAGAATGAATGGAGAAGCTAGTATTGACGATAAAGTTGAGGGAGGGAGCAGGGGAAGTACTCCAAAAATAAAGAAAGCATTTAGAGAAGGTTCAAAGGAAGAAGCTGGGAGGAAATCTGTGGAGCAGGAAAAGGACATTGTTGTTCTTGTACTACAATAATGATGAAGGAAAAAAAACTTGCGATACTCAATCTGGTTCTATGGTGCAAGAAAAGTTTAGTTTCGTAACAGAAAAACTGCTTACTGTTTGAAACTTAAGCACTTAAAATCGTTGGCTCCTAAACTAAGACATGCTTCAGTGTTTTACAAAATGGGTGAAATTAAGATTGCGTATTTGTTTAATTTTTTTGGAGTGCGTGTGTCCTGGAGTGTTATTTTTACCATGTTGTTGCACTGGGAGGGGGGGGTCAGTGATGTGTGCACAAAACTTGGACTATAGAGATTGCAATGTGCTCGTGAAGAAATAAAAACATGGCAGAAGTACAATCATCATTTAGTGCTGGATTTAACCAATCACAGTGAAAGGTGAACTCTATAATATGATCCTTGTGGCAATTTGCGATGTTAGTGATTCTGATTCAGTGTCTTTGGGCATAGAGATGCATTAAACAGAAAAGCAGATACTTTCCCCACCCACTCTTCCTACTGATCAGCCACGTCACGCTCTGAGTAAGTGACAGGTGGATTTAACCAATCATAGTGAAGTGTGAGAAGAAGCATCTAGTTGTAGTTACCTTTATAATATTTGAATCTTATTTTAAATACCTTTTGTTGTAGAATAAATTGTAGTAGTTGAAGAGAAGAGGTATGACGCATGAAGTTTATTTATTTAGTACAGGAGACATGAACCTTCAAGACATTGTAATAGTGTTGTCCGTTCCAGTCTAGTGCCATCTAGTCTGGCTATGTTTCGGTTGTAGGGAGTATTATACCTCTGATGACATAGGCCAAGATAAAAAGGACTGAGCTGAAAGTGTTCCTAAAACAGTAATTGTTACCTAGACGTCTCAGAAAATCATGATATATTTTTCCCTTATTTCCCACCCTTGTGCAAGTCAATGCAAAGAACCCTAAATTACGCAGACATTCCCTGTTCTTGACACAAACTCAGAAAAACACTTCAGGTTAAAGAGCGGACACACACACCTCCCCTGTGGAGCGCCCCGGCCCCACGACATGTTTTCCAACTCCGCAGCATCTTCCTCGGGCCTCTAATAAAACACAGATGAAAGGCAGACAGGCAAACCTGTCATCACACCCACCAACAACATGCCGGCATTATGTCAAAATCTGGATCTTCTATGACGCACTATTCTGTCTATTCTTCTCTCTGCGCTCATTAGGCCTGTATTAGAGCGCATGGGCTGCAGCTAATCATATGTTTTGTTCATGTGTGTCTGTGGAAGACCACTTACCAGTCTGCCGCTTTGTTGACATCCTGGAACCAGGTGATTTACACAGAACAAGCTCATTTTGCACATTGTAAACCGCCGAGTTGTGGTCGACGTGCACCTCAGGAATTTGAACCCATATATGCGGACTTCGTCTGGCAGCCCAAGATCAATTAACCTATCCGTCAGTGTAAGAGAAACACATTGTCTTCGCATGGATTGAGGACAGCTCGTTTTTCAAAGTGCGTAGCTTATGTTAAATCTCACTTTCGTGTCATTTGTCAACATTGTGACTCCTATGAGACACTTTTAACACTTAACTCCTCCTGAGACAATACAGTGACCCTTGTCCACTCCTATAAGCCCAACATTGCCCTGTCAAACCACTGACAAATTTCCACGCTAATTTATGGAGCTGTAGTGTTAACATATCCAGTGATGCAGAGTGCGTTCTTTCGTCTGTTTTTCTTTGCATATGAAGAGGCAGCAGCTGGGAGTCATCTCTGTCTTCTCATAGTTAGCCCCCAGTACAGTAATAAGCATGAAACCCAAGCAGTCCGTGTGGATCTGCAGGCTCAAGCTTTAATAAAGGCCAGCTAAAGGAGATGAGCAGGCTTCACTGGCTCTCTAAAAACAAGCCGTGTTTGTCCAGCACTTGGTTGTCATAAATACAGGTTCCCCTCCCTCATTTTTATGGAGGAGCAGTGTGAACCTTTTGACTGGCTAAACAATGTGGCCAGACAAGGCTCTGAACTCAAATTGTTAGTAATGTATCAATTTCATTTGATAAATATACAGATTGTTTAATTTTTTCTGGACCTAATATGAAGCGCTAGGCACTATTTTGTCACTACTATATTGTAATCCTTCCAAACCCATATCTCAAAAGATGGTTTAAAAAAAAAAAAAAAAAATCTTTTTTTTTTTTTTTTTTTTTTTTTTTTTTTATAAAAAAAAAAAAAAAAATCTGTTTTTTTTTTTTCATTTTGTTTTGTTTTAATAATGTTGTTTCATGCATACCTCTATTTTTCAGCATTTTGTGTTGTGAATAAAAATGTTATTATATAAATTAAAATAATAATATTTTGGACTGTGGACTGGAAGTCGTCTGACAAATTACATAGGCTGACTTTAAACAAATGTTATGTATTTTACCTATTACATATGCGCCTAGTTACAACGTGTTCCCTCAGCTGTTTTAGTTGCCCCACTTTCTCATGCCTCAAAGTCTTTGAGATGTGTCTGCAATTTATTAACTTAGCTTCTATTCAAATATTTCATGATTGTTCCTTTGCCATACATTAGTAGTATTCCTTCTGTTTTAATTTACATTTTTCACTCTTCAAACCTTTTGGCTTTATATTTCTGCAATGCTTGATTAAATTGCTTTGCCCAGACTTGTATTAGAATCTGATGAGTGATTAAATAAACGTATGAAAACAGCTTTGTGGGAGTTCTGGTCAGCCTGCCTGTCGCATTGCATTTACAGTAAAGACATGGGCTCTGCAGCGGGCTATAGGTCCAGTCAAGCCTGTTTCACTGTGTAATCAAAAAGCATCAGAAGGCATCACCATAATTTATGTACTCATGCCATCATTGCTCTTTCTAAAATTCCCTCACAAACACTACAACTCGTCATGAGTCACGCCGAGTGGATTTCCTGATTGCATGTTTTGAATAAAAACAAACTGTCAACTTTATCAGCAGATCAGTTAATAACTCTAAGGATTGTGGTGATTGCTATGGCCACTCATGTTGCATATGCACAAAGCTATGAGCTGATAAAAACACAGCAGTGTCTTTTGTTTGCAGGAGATGTCCCTGGTGGGTCCTGAGTCACCTTCTGAACAAGCGAGGAGGGTCTTCCAGTCATTCGATCCTGAAGGTAATAAAAGTGTTTCATGTAGTGTATTTACCGTATGGCACACATACGATCATTACTCTTTCATTCACGCTTTTATAGACCATTATGGTTTATTTGCCTATTAATGCAGCAGCTATACCAAACATGCTACACAGATGTGGTATAATTAATCCAAATATTTCTCTAGCACAAAATTTTAAATGGTTCTTTTCATTCTCCGCAAGAGGAAGCAAGCTCTGTTTCAGTCCACTCATCTTGACTGTTGTTGTTTTGCTTGGTGAGATCAGATCCTTAAACAGCTGAATCAACCATCCCTCTCTTTTCTTCTCTTTCTCCATTGTTTTTCCACTTTTTCTTGTCACTTGAAGGTGATTGGGGTAAAGGTAAAGGGGAAGTGCACAAAACGTGACACAATGACAACAGGAGGGCGAAACTGAGGGTCCGCTGTGAGGGTCAAAAGATGTTTATGTAGTTGCAGAATGTAGGTCAATGTTTGGCTGCTGATACTGCAGTTCCAGACAGTAAATGTGTTACAAATTGGAAGTCCAAATTGAAAATCAAAATATGAAAAATGTCTGGCTTGTTGGCAAGCTAATGCTAGGTTATGTAACTCCAGGACTATTTACTTTTTTACTGGAATTGGTAGTTTTCAGATTCTGCGATGATGTCATACTCCCAGATGAGGCGCAAGAGCCAGTTTTTCCTATTGATTACGTTGTACTTTGTCATGAAATATTCAAAAAGTAAATGCACAAATGTTGAACCTGATCATTTCTCTCAGTGACTAGACCCAAGAACTCGCTATATAATGAAAAAAATTGGAATTTAAAGAATATTAATTTTATCTGCCCCCATCTGTATTAAATATTATTGACCTATAGAATGTTGTGATGTCACCTGAAACTCAGGAATACAATGTATATAGTTGTAGAGATGTCACATTATCCAATTTTAGTTATCAGTGAGAAGTAAGACTACAATTTAATAATTATTCCTGAGTCTGACATTATGACACTATGACCAAACAACAACAGTGAAATCCAAGTTTTTCTTTCAACCACACTGACTAATAGATGACCACTCCGCTCAAATGATATTGACATCTCTATATGTTGTATAGTCATAAAATTCAAAGAGGCTGTATTCTCTTTCCCAGGGACTCTCTTTACACTGGACTAAGCCACTTAAATCATCCTAATTGAATAATCTGATTCCCATGAACCATCTCTCCGTTCAAACTACATTTCCCATTATATCTGTGGAGTTATGATGTTAGACTTTATTAAAATGTATAAATGTCTTGTTAAACAGACTTTCTTTCTTTTTAATTACTTTATCATAGTCTTTAGTTGTATTAGGTTTTGCATTTACGAGGGACATGCTTGACCTGAAGTGAACATTGATTGAATTAACCCAGATTAGTTTCACTTGAACCATAACATCGAGAGTTTATGAGGAGTTTGTTGGACTTGGATGATACTTGGACTCAGTTTGTCCCCACAAACAACATTATTCATTGTATGGCTCAAATACAAGAATGCATATTTGCTTACATTGCAGTGTGTTCAAGAAATGTCCATCTGTTATTTTTGTCAATTGGTCCAAAATAAGTTATTTTAGGTTACAACCATGACATCCCTTATGGACAGAGCAAAAATGTGAGCGTTGTTGTTCATTTTTGTCATTTGTTAGTCAACATGTTGCAAATCTGTTCCAAGCCATATGGTCCTCCTCCTCACACACGTCTGGTATTTATTGTATGCTTATTCCCGGAGCATGTATTGACACACAGTGGAGTACACTAGCTCACACTGCGTTGTCTAAAAGCATCATAAATCTGTTGGAGTTGCACATGAACTCAGCACTAGCCGCAGTGTTGTGGATTCAGGGCGCCAGACGCTCACAAGTGGATCCTCTCTCTCCTCCATCTACACACATCTTTCATATCTGCTTACTGTCACTGTTTTGTCTGTGCTGTATTCCCATATCTACAGTCTCTGTCACTTGTAACTATGGATAGCCTCTGCAGTGGAGTATTTGATACTGTGAAACCAAAGTACATGTACTTTAAGTTCATTAATTCAGGGTATTCCCAAAGTCTTAGAATAGTAGGTTAAAGTTGCCTTATCTGAAATTTCAACCGTGAAATCAGGAAGAGGGTATTTAAGCTTGTCCAACTAGTTCCTAGCTCTCACAAACCCAGGGTGGATCGCCAATGACCAGTCAGTATTAACTAGGCTTACGGTTGGTTCTTCAGGATGTGCTGTTGATAAAATACTTTATTTTTATTAGCTGCTGTCACCACGCAGTGATGTAATTTTGTCACAAATTGGGGCTTTTACACAATGAACAGCAAAGTTTGACCTAGTGAATCCTGCTGGGGCAAAACACTTAACCCACTTGAACTCATTGCCTTCATTGATTGCTACAGGAATGGTATCCGGTGTAACTGAGAGAGAGATTTGATGTTGCAAAAATCTGCTGCAGGAAAACACAATTTGCCAGTGCCATCATATTATTGAAAATGTACAGAGCGAGACTGTCAAGATTCATGATCAATGGAGGGAATTATATATATATTTTTTATTTAGGTATTTAAAAGAGTTTCCTGTTATGTTGTTATGTCAGTTTGGCAAGAAATTGATTGTTTGTCATTGAAAATACATTAAACACGCCCTCAGTTTTACCTGTAATTGTTGGCGGTCTATGTAACATTAGCCTGGTGCATCATGAGCACATTTAGCCAACAGCCCACACAGAGACAAGTGCAAATGAAAGTGAAACAATATGTGCTCCATCAGACACATGGGTCCTGTTTCGTCTCCACACATTTGGGTGTTTAAAACCTCTCTCGTTCAGGTAAAGCCATCATCATACCAAAGGAATGTAGGTCAGAAGAGACAGGACAAGGTGCATCTGTTAGTCTAGTGTCCAGATGAGCAGAGTTCCAGGACAGAGACGCATTAAATCCCCCAGATGTTGTGTGGATGTGGGTGAAGGCTGTGGTTTATGTTCTGTGCTCTGTCTCTGCCTTTTCCAGATAATGGTTTCATCCCTGAATCTCTCCTGGAGGATGTGATGAAAGCCCTCGACCTGGTCTCCGAGCCAGAGTAGTAAGTTTACTTTCTTGTGTATATTTTTAGGGGTTTGCAAAATGACAAGATAAGACTGAAATATGGAATGATCAAATATATGCTCTGTAATACTAAAGGTACACTATTGTATCCATGGAGATATCATTGCTTTGTCAGAAGGTTTCACGGTATGGCATTAAACATCTCTATCTTGAATTTAATTGAATTGTTGTTTGTTCAGTTTTCCTACTGTGCAAAAATAGCTTGAAAAACATGCATTCTCACAGTGACCTCAGTCACCTCTCCCCAGATCTGACCTGTAACTTGGCCTGGTGGTGATGGCTGCTTGTTTCTTGGGAAATGAATAGCAGTGCCAGACGCTGCTGAGAAAAGTTACATAATGTACCTTTAAAAACGTATGCAAAAAGCTCTCAACTTGCTGTGTTATCACCTAAAAATATTTAGTTATATTTATGCTTTTTTTTGTAGTTAATTTTTCAATGCATTCACATTTGTATCTCAATTGAACCTCAACCAGGACATTTATTAGGCACATTTGAGCACATTTTGATGAATTACAAAAAAATAAGATCTTTTTTGGCAACATCACTCGCCCCTCCAAACATTGTGTATTTGTATGTTTTAGAATGTGTGTGTGTGGCACCTGTAGCACGTTTCAAGTTCTAGCTCCTAAGTCACGGCCAGGCCAGGTCATCAGCCCCTTGCTCGTATTTCACTACCACGCTGCTATAAAGTAAGACCACTATAAAAGCCCAGGAAGAAACTAAGAACCCAGAAAGCGAGTCTGAAACATGGGCTTAGGGCAAGATCATTAACAGCAGGAAGAAAGAGCGGGAGAGGGCGGAAATCTCTTTAAAGTGCCACTTCACACAGGAGCACTTTCCCATTGGAGGAACGCTGAAACCTCCGAGCGCAAGGGACCAGACTACAGACCCCCAGATGGTCAACGCATCATAACAGAGAGGGACAATCCCACCACAAACGGTTTAATATAATACCACACAACATGAACTTAACAGCTTTCAGTGAGGGGGGAAAAGGTACAGGAATGGTACAGGAGGTCAAAACAAAAAAAAATTGATTGGTCAAATTTATTAAATCCCCAAATCTACAGTTCCTTAGGCAATAGAACATTCTCTTTGAGCAACAAAAAAAACTCCTTCATTAGGTCTTATTATGTCAGAATCAAAATGACTTTGATTAATCCCCAAAGGTAAATTCTTTCAGACATGCAGTCAACCAGCATAAGAATAGTTATATAAAATAAAGTCACAAAAATTCAGTAACATTATCAGTAACATAAAGACAATAAGTCTTTACCAACTAAACCCCCAGTAAAAATAAAATAAACATGTCTTTTAACTTAAATTATAAAAATATAGTACAGAAGAATGTATATGTCTACTACCAGCTAACTCTGTAGCTTCTCTCAGTTGTTAATGCTCTTGGATGTGTCAGTGTAATCCCTAATGCTCTTGGATGTGTTTGAAATGTGTACTGTGAACTGAATCTTGAATTATATAAATCTCACATCAAATCACAACTGCAATATGTGTCTGAAAAATGTCAGTTCTGTTTTTCAAAATGGAAGATTTTCCACCTGTTTACATTAAATCAGTTCAAGTCCAACTTTTTTGCAATTAAAATATATTTGCTGTCTGGTTCTTGAATTATTCTATTATTCTGGTTTTAAATTCTCCTAATCTTTTCTATGGCATTTATTCTTATCAAGCCATAATGGGTCCGTGTTATAAAGGACTACAGACAAACATCAGCTGACTAAACCAGACCAAAGCTCATGTCCACACCATTATTTAATACAGTCATATGCAGTCACATTGGGCCTGCAGCATGGACAAACCCAGATAACTCATTTCTAACTAAGGATACACACGTTTCTACTGTGTATGCCACAAAAGCCCTGGATCTGGTCTGGTAAAGTGAATAAGCAGAGAGGTGGTCACACTTTAACCTCTCAGTCTTGGCATGAACCAGACAGCTCTCCACAACACCTTAAAAGGACAATCTGATCTGCCTATTTTTTATCAGAGAAATAATAACGAAACTGATCCAACGCCTAGGAATGTCTGACAGAAGTATATTTAGTCGTACCACAGTATTTTAAGATATGCACACACTGTGGTGATGGTGATATATTGTAATCTTAAGATAGTTCTGTAAGGCCAAAACATTTTTCTGGTATTATTTATTTATTTAATTTATTTTTACACTAATGTTGAACCATGACAGAGAAGGAACTGTCTGGGATTCCTCCATATGCTTCTCTTCCAACACTTTTTTTTTTGCTTTTTAAAAATCTGCCTGTGAAAGGCAGGGCTTTACCTGAGCAAGGAGCTTCAACTGAAAGAAGCTGGACCTCCGGAATGTTACATGGCGTTGTTTTAAGTAATTGTTCTCTGTTCTGCTACATAAAACTTTATGTGCACCTACCCCAGTTTTATGTTATGTTTACAGTACAGAAGACTTGTGTGCGTCCTACTTAATGAAATTTATGCTCTCTGTATCTTTTCAGCGTCAATTTGGTGAAGACAAAGTTGGATCCAGAGAGTTTGGGTGTAATTCTTCTTGGGCCATTTCTGCTGGAGTTCTTCCCTGATCAGGTCTGTGTTAAAATGACACCCGCTTTGTCATACACTACAATTGTAACAGACACTTGGGGTTAAATGTGCACTAACAACCAGAGTTTCCAGAGTCTATGGGAAGCACTCTTTTTGTAAATCAATTTATTTTATTTTTTTTTACGCCAAAACGCATTCCTGTGGTGTCTCATGTGAAATCTACGAGTGTGAGATCACTGTTTTTTATGATGATCTTTGTCGGGAAGCATAGACAGAATAGTAAGACACTTTTTATGAGGCAGTGCGTACAGGGAGAGAAGGAGGGAGATGGTATGTATGGAAAGAGACGGAGAGAGACTTTTTATTCTCAACAGACCTTTTATTGTGTCTGTCAAAAGGTTTTGCCATTACATTTCACTTTGTGCTATTTACAAAATAAAAAAAACTAAAACTAAACAGAAGTATTTGCATATATTTACACATTATATGCAAAAAGCAATGGTCAAAACATTAGCTGCCCCAAGCCTGCCTCAAATCCTCAGTGTTCCTCATAGCCCTGGACATCCCAGTTTACAGAGAGAGAGGAATGGGAGAAATGGGGAGCAGGAGAGCGAGAAATACAGACAGGAATATACATACACACAAAGGGGATAGAGAGAGGAGACAGATACAGATAGGGGGGAGAGAGAGGGGGAGGGATACAGACATGGAAGGGGAGAGAGAGAAGAGAGATAGAGAGGGGGGGGGGGATCTGTGTTAAAGTGATCAGGGCTTTAGGGACAATGCAGAGGAACGAGCCTTGAGCCTCAAAGAAATTATACTACCATTAGCCCATTGGACACACACACAGCACATACACACACAGAGGGATGGGGCGAGGGTTTGGGTTTCACATAAAGGCGCATAAACTTAGCCTGGCCACGCTCTCAGACAACACACTGTTAGTATTAGCACCTCGCAGCCAAACCTACGGGAAGTGTTTAAGCTCAGTGTCATTGTCAGGACATGCATACAGAATGAACAATTTCTGATTTTCAATAATATACTTTGTAAATATTCTGCCTTCAGTCAGTATTTTACCTTTGTCTGTTTAAACCCTATCTGTTTAAAAAATCTTAATACAAAAATAATCATTAGACTAATTGGAAAAAAATATCACTGACTAGTTGACTATAACATTTTAAGGCTGCTAACAATTATTTTAGTATTCTAACTTTGCATGTCTTACTACAATGCTGATAATATGCTGTAGATGGTATATTGCCCATGCTCACACAAACACTGTCACATACTTTACAATTTCACAGAAGATTTAACCTGAAGCTTTGGTCATGGGCAGAGACCTCCTGCAGGCTTCCATGTTCTTTCTGTGTTAGTCTTACCTCCATCTCTCTAAGAAAAACCTGTTCCAAAGCCTTTCAACAACATGCATGTTTTTCACTCTGTTTCAGGATTCAGGAATCCCAGACTCATTTCCCGTCTACCACTACAATGGGCTCAAACAGTCCAACCACAACGAGAGGGTGAGGACCACAGATTTTCACATTTTTCACTGTAACTAATGTTGGCTTTTTGGGTTATCCCTGTGTTTCGTCCCAACATTTCCAGCCTGCTCCTGCCATCACTCATGCACAGGCGCACACATGCTCCTCCAGAATAAACAGTAGCTATTACAAGCCTAATAGCTCGTCCATCCATCCAAAAAGCCTGGCTTAGCCTCCTGTTTCTGCAGTGTTTCAGCTCAGAGGCCAGTGTCAGCAGCTCCACAGTGATGAATGGCCTTGTACAGGTCATTAGGAGAGTCCAGTGTGATGGAGAAATGTCACATGGGCCGTACTCAGGAATATCAAGGTCTGCTTTGTGCTGCCTGAAATTTAACTGATTGTCTTTTGACCATTGTTTAATACAAATGTGTATTATTTATTTGCTCAATTTTTATAGTTCATTTTCAATTAAAAAGATCCTGGTAGAGTCTTGCAGGCCATTAGACACTATCCAGTGGCCTTCAGGTCCTATAATATGCATTCTGGGAGCATTTTAATATTTTGTTGTTAAATTTTAGACATGTTAGCCTGTCTGAAAATACTCTCAGGTCTTAGTTGGCATGAAATTTGTCTATACAAAATGCCAGCAGAGGGTGCTAGAACTGCATCTGCTGGTGTATTGAAAAGTTGCATTGGTTTAAGGTTAGACTTTATTGTTCCCATGGGGAAATTTGGCTTCTGCATTAGACCCATCCTTCCTTCCTGGGGCAACCTGTCAGGAGCAGTGGGTGCTGCAGTGCAGTGCCTGGGGACCCATCTCCAGATGTTGAGCTGGACTTGGCCAGGACCACCTTAGCTAGAGGATTTTGTGCATGTTTTGGGTTGATGGGGGAAACCCACCCAAACATGGGGAAAAACATGCAAACTCCACAGAGAAATGCATGGGTGGCCCAGCAGTCGAATCCGAACCTTAGATTAGATACATTCATAGCACTGTAGGTCAGATTAGCAAAATATAGGCTCTTCAAATAAAATGCCACCAGCTGGAATTAAGCTTAAATTGGTTGATCATTTTAAAAAGGTCATTTGATAAGTTGTTACAGCTCTGAGCACCTCCAGGTGCCAAGTGGAAAACATGTAGAGAGCCTATAAGGTCATGATGGCATTTCCATCCCCACAGTTTGTAATGGTAAAAGCAGAGGCACACACTTAGCTGGTATGTGTTTGTGAGCGTCCGCTCCATGCCCCCCTCCAGGCCCCCTCACAGGATGGGACGGAAAACAGATTAATAGAGTTGAAGCCTGTCAAAGTCTGCGGAAAGTGCTGAAGTTTGTGTATTTGTTTAACCATACAAACTGTGCATTAACACACACATACTATATACTCCTCTGGCTCAGGTGGAGTACGTGGAGGGGACTGCTGTGGTGCTAGGGTTCGAGGACCCCATGGTTCGGACGGACGACACGCCGGTGAAGCGCTGCCTACAAACCAAGTGGCCCTACATCGAGCTGCTGTGGACCACCGACCGATCCCCCTCCCTCAACTGAACTGGCTCTTACTCTGGGCATAGTGACTACAAAGGTCCAGCACATGACAAAGACTGAAGCTCACAAATGTTAATGAAGACACAACTGTACACGAGACATTCATGAACAAAGCTCCTGCACTCACACATTCCACTGAAAATCTCACCTTTGCCATTCCATTGTCACTTCAGCTGTCACAAAGGATGTTAAAGGAGCAGGCATATATTTACTGTTCATGGGTTGTATTCATGTTGCGTTCAAATGCTAAAGAGGTGATCATTTCAAAATGAGGTGGGCAGCTAGCTAATAATTTTATGGTAACATTTTATATGTTATGTGTCGAAATGGAAACATCTGAACATGGTTCATGGTTAAATTCTCTGTAATTACTGGGCCACATGAAACAAAAACTGACACTAAATGTAACATCTTCTGTGTTAAAAGGTTAAAAGTATTGTACTGTTAAATAAGTCTGAATTTTGGCTGGTGACAGAGCTACAAAATTAGTCTAAAAGGGGACCCAATAACTTATCATCTAATCAGATTCAACATTTGCAGATATCTTTCAAAAACTGGGAATCATCCATAAAGAAATGAGGCAACATAACATTCTAAATTGTGAACTCAACCTATTTTCAAAGCATCTCCTAGGTGCATCATGTAACTTTTTTAGTTGGGCGTCTCTAACCTGCTCCATGGAGATATTGTTGCTTTGATTTGCCTGGAATCTTCCACAGTATGGCATTATATTTATCTATCTTGCTTTTATTAAATTACAGGTGTTTTGTGGCTAGACCTTGAAAAACATGCATTCTCACTGTGAAAGGGCTCGCCTCTCCACAGATCTGACCTGTAATTTGTCCTGGCGGTGTCTTCATGGAGATAAGTTTAATGTCATACTGTGGAACATTCCAGCCAAAGCAGTAACAAGAAAAGTTACATAATCCATCTTTTAAGTGATAGACAGTTACTTGGTATTATGAAGTAAGAGGTTTGTGCATGCCATGGATTTCAGATAATACACAAGACTCATTTAGCTACAGCACTGTTCAAGGGAAAACTTACCAAAGCCTTTCACATTTGGGGCCGTCATAAAGTGAAGAGTTTACAGCGTTCGGGACCAGCCCACACGCACTCCGCTGGACATTCTACAGTGTTCCTCAGCCAGATGGAAAGGTGCAAGTCCATACCACCCGGATGCTGGCTGAGTAGTTATGTATTTATTATCACTGAGAAGGCTCTGTAATAAATACTTTTTGGTTTGACTGATGTGTGTTGTTGGTTGTTTTGTGCCCTAGTTTTGAGCTCCTCCGTCCCCCTTGCTTCTTAAATATCACATCTTTTGACACCTCGGGTTTCGGGAAGTCCAAGGTCTGTCTGGGGCAAGTCCATTCTAAATCACCAGTGATGGTCCAGCGTCGCCAAATTAGAGATACTAAATCTTGAAGACGTATTTGCTCTGGGTAACTCAAAACTACACAAATAGATGGAATGTTAAAACACAACATCACATACAAACAACATGAACTGAATGTAACTTGGAGATATTTCCATTAAAGATTAAAGCCTATTTTAAAATATGAAAGTAGCAATATGTCAAATAGAAAGATAAAAGCAAAAAAGCATTGAATGACAATTTGGCAACATGATTAAAAGGGGCACTATGTGACTCTTCCACTGGAGAGTCCACTTTCTCCACGGAGATGGTATTGCTTGCCTGGAATGTTCCACAGTGCGGTATTAAACCTCTCTAAACAGGTGGCGCCACTAGGCCATGTTACAGGTCAGATCGATGGTGAGGCAAGCCCCGTTACTGTAAGAAAGCTTGTTTTTCAAGATATTGTTTTTTAAGTAATAAAAACATCATACATTTAATGCGATAATGTGGAACATTCCAGGCATAGTGATAACATCTTCATGGAGGCAAGAATGCTACCCTCTGGGTCACTGTTATAACCTGAAAATGATTTTTGAATGGTTGACTTTGATTTAAAAGCACTCCACATTGTTTAAATATTTAGCACTGATTCCTATGTCTTAGCCTGTCTGTATCTATACTATAGACGTATTGTAGTATTGGCAGGGGAGTGTGTGTTTAATGGATTCCTCTAATGGATCAAGGATGTGGGCCTAATCTGGCATAATAGTGCGCGGCACAGTCTCATTATGAGTTTGTAAAAGGGATGGAGGCTGCACTGTGTAAAACCAGCACTGTGTTGTGTCTTACAGTGGTGTGTGCTTTAATCAATGCGGAAAGACCTGCTGTAAATCTGCAGATCTGAAAACACTGGATGACTTACAAGCGCGTAACCTGAACAGTATGCGACTTAATGTGTGTATTTGGGGGAAACTTGATATCTGTGTGAATTGTATCTGATTTAGGACAGCGGGAAAAATGATTATGAGGAACAATTACACGCTATAATATCCATACATACCAACACAGGAACAGCCATTTAGAGATTCAGTGCAGCTATGCCCAGTGCGTTGTTTATAAAGCTAATAAGGCAAGAGTATTCTGTCTATTCTCAAACTTGATATTCGATCAAATTTGTATTAGGCCCATTTATGCACAAAATTCTGCCAAAAGTAGGCTCCAGGTCCCAAAATGATTAGCCCAAATCACTGAACTCTCATAGGAGTGACATCAGGCAGTTCAGACAGTCTAGTTCAGACAGTCCAGTACAGACTATGGGGTCCATAATGGCTCTTGATACGCCCCTGTATATTTGTGCCATCTATGTTATTACACTTTGATTATGAATGAATCAGTTTTCTCTCCCTAAAACTTTAGGTATGTGTTTATTTCCACTACTTTTTGCTCAAGTGTGTGTGTATGTTACAAAAAGGGCCCCATACCAAAGTTTGCACTGGGACACATCACCACTGCTCTTAACTTTGGCCACTATTGGCCAAAGTTAATAGCAAAGCTTTATCTACAACCCTCCTCCAGGATGCCAACTATTCTAAGGCAAACACATAGTGTTCAGTGATAGTGGAGGGGCTGTCTACTACTGCCCTTGGCCTGGACAGACTGACAGCTGCAGACAGATGCCTTTTGACGATGCATGTGAGTAATATAACATTTTCATTCATAATTTTTTGAAAACCTCTTATTGTCTCTGGTCCTGGTTTGACCTTGGTTTTGTCCTTGACTATTGTGGATTTTCATCACAGACTGTATCTGTTCTTTGGATTTAGGTAAAGTCCACTGAAGAAAAGCAGACCAGTTTTACTTGAACATTTTATACTGAGACAAGTCAAGAAGCAATAAAGAATGGGACGGCATTCAAAAAGGTATTTTGTATGAATGGAAAGATGAGTGAAGGACAGAGGAGGGAAAACTTTTCCTTTTGGCAAGTCAGGTTTCATGACATTATTAATTCTTTTGACACAAAGCATAACCCAGATAACCAAAATTGAAATAAGTCTGCTGTTTTATTCGCCACAAATGAAAAACATAAATCTTGCTGTATTAATTTACAGTGGATTTAATACAGAGTTTGACAAATCTAAGGCTATGGTGTTCAAAAATGTCTTAAAAACAATGGTAAGTCCAAGTCGTCCAACATTAACAGGGGTAAAATTGTTTTATCACTGAATAATAAAACATGTATTATTATTTGCAGTTAATAGCACCACCTTCTTACATGATAATCTTCAATTGGTTAAATGTGCCAAGATAACAGAAAAAACCAATCGAATACATTATGGAGCCAGTCTGGAACATATCACGTGACAAATTCAGTCTCAAAACGAGGGAAACTCATCTACTATCAGGGAGTCCAAAACGTGCACGCAAAGTTGCAGTTTCGCCGGGCGCTCGTTCAAAAATGTGAATTAAGTAGCCTCTCGTGACCCGGCTGTCACGCCTTCATCACGTATGAGATTATTTTCAACATAAACGACGTGTGTTACCTCAAACGTTTCGAGGGAAATCACCTGGTGATGAGTGAAATGCTAAACTGGGCCAAACTGCTACTAGCTTCAGAGATGTTTTCCTCTCGGCCGACATAATAATTAGTGACAAAATTACACGCAATTATTCACGAGGGAGGGAACAAGGCAGTGGTTTAATAATAGAGGAAGGACCTGGTCAATCGTACATCCGAGAGTGATATGGTAAATTATGCATACATTAATTAGACTTTTTTTTTTTTCATTTGATAGTAACTAGTATTTAAAAATAGAAAGAAATATGCCGAACCGTGCGCAAACCAAAATCAAAGCTAAATTACTGCATCACTCATGATTAAAATGTGTTAAATAAATGCATTGATCCTCATATTCCTGCTTAACTATGTCAGGCTATTCTATTTTCATTTAATATGTTTGGGATCGTGCCAAAAAAGTTCCAGAAATTCAGTCGTCTGTGCCATAAAAGGAGCCGTGACGCGCCAGGCTCATTGCGCGCTCAGATGTGGTTTGTGCCTGCTTGTGTGTGTGTATGTGTGTGTGTGTGTGTGTGAGAGGGAGGGGGGTAAAGTTTTGTGTAGAGGGCGGGGGCGAGGCTGTGTAGTGTAGTCTGGCTCTGGACAGACCTGGTGCTGCGACCGGTTCAAGGAGGCTGTCAAAAGTAGCCTACGGTTCAGGGGAGAGCTCGGGGTAAGCGCACCAGTAACGCACGGCTTGGGACAGAACTACCTCACCTGCGCGGAGGAGGAGGACCCACTCTCATCCACTACTACTTCTACTACTTCTCCCATTGGAAATAGTCTGCAGAAAGCTGGGGATGGAGTGCACGCGGGACTTTATTTCCTCCGCTAGGATGTTTATTCTCGGATTGATAGCGTTGCTTTTTCCGGCGCCAAATGCAGTGTGGAGTTTTAACATTTACGCACAGCATCCTAGCGTTTATAAGGGACCCGATGGAAGTTATTTTGGTTATTCTGTGGACTTCTATCAACCTACTACGGACAGCAACACGTGAGTACCAATTTATAGCTTAATGTTATTACAAACCTGACTTCCCATTCAAACTTCTACCTACCCAAAACGCATTTGAATACGCACATGAATTTGCCATGTTGTAGCCTATTTGTAAGTCTCCATCATTTTCTATTAAGCTATTCCATTGCTTGGGGCATATCCTGGCATGGGGCAAAGAAAGCATGGACCACTCGGATTACCACAGCACACACAACTAATCATTATTAAAACAGAAGGAAAGTGATCTGAATGATTTAGCCACAATGTGCGCACATGTTACGGCTGGACTGTATATGAGAATGTATGGCTAGCGTTGCATACTACTTCTGCATGCTTTTTTCTTTTTCTTTCCCCCCCAATTAGGGTAAGCGTGCTGGTGGGGGCTCCCAAGGCAAACACATCCCAGCCGGGGATAGTGGAGGCAGGGGCTGTCTACTACTGCCCTTGGCCTGGACATACTGACAGCTGCAGACAGATACCTTTTGACAATGCAAGTGAGTAGTATAACATTTTAATAAACCATTTGTTACCAACTTTTTACTGTCTCTACGGGTACTTCACACTTGTCCTGGTTTAAGCCTGATTTTGTCCTGTTATAGACTTGGTTTGGTTCTGTTCTAATCCTGGTTTAGCTCCGGGTTTAGTCCCTGTTCAATCCCAATGTGGTGTGTGTGCAAGAATGAACAGTGATTTGCATATTCAATTGCCATGAGTTATGTTCCCTGGATGCCCTTCCTTGTGCACTTCTCTCCATATCTAGGCTTGGGACTGGCACAATTGGTACTCTGGTCTCTTGTCATCCCTTGCTGCTTTTTATTTTGGCCAGCCTTTGCTCTTTGGTCACCTGGATGTAATAGTTTAGCAATAAGTAACAGATATGAGAGTTATTTGAGTGCTTTATTGGAAAAACAGTCATAAAATGTTATTGGTTTACGCTCGGTTTTGGTCTATAAACTCTAAAGATGGATCATGCCCAAAATGTCTGTCTGGTATGTTCAAGTATATATGTTAATACAATTATAATGTAAAGTTGGCAAATGCAGTGATTGAGATAAAACATATGGGGCTCTTAAACTTCATCTCATAAAAAGGTGCTTAGTTTTGTGTTGATTATGCATGTCTATTTATTATCATCAGTGTCTCTCACGCACCCCTTTCCATGTAAGTGTGTGCATGAGAGAGAGGGAGAGAGAGGGAGGAGAGAGAAAACGAGAGGGAGTGTGTAAGAGAAAGAGAGGGAGGGTGAGAGAAAGAGAGAGAAAGGGAGCAAGAGAGAGAGGACAAAAAGAGAGAGAGCAGGGAGACAATGGTGAGACCAGAAGGGGGGTAACTGTATGCACATGGGAATTTAGTCCCCTTTAGATGAAAAAAGGGGTGAGGCCTGCTTTTTATTAGATGCTGAAAAACGCATCTGTGTCTCTTGTTCTTTCTTTCTTCTCTGTCTTTCCATATTTTGTCATTTACTGTATACTTTTTAAGATGAATACTTTCTCTGTACCACAGTTCATAGTATATGTTGTCATGTTGTTTTGTTTGTTGCTGGCTGACAGAAATGTCTTTGCTCTTTGACGGGAAGTTTTCTGCCAAGGAAACATATTGGCGACATATTGTCAGTAAACGTCAATAAATCATATATGTGTAGCATAGTAGCAACAGGTTTCAGATGTTGGATTTGCTTTGGTAGCAGACTCTGGTGACAACAGTAGCCAGTAAGTATTTGAAACACGTAAGTCAAGATGTTTAGTATTCCCATTTATTTTCCTTGGAGATGTTTCTTAAAGTTGAAGCGACAAATCATCTGCCTTCTGTGTACAATTTGCTTATTGATTTGCTGGCCTTTTTACATCAGATGTCCTTTCAGATGATGATCTATCAAGACTTTTGTGCTGTGCTGAAATTAAAAGTTGCACTAGTTTTTGGTGGAGGTCCGCCAACTGTTTGTGTCCAGGGAGATGTTATTGTGTTGTCTTTGCTTTGCACAGTATGGCATTGAACTTATCTATCTCCATGGAGACAAGCAGGTCAGATCTGTGGAGAGATGAGCGTATTCAATTTAAGAACGCATATTTTTCAAGGCATTAAAAACACAATTTTAAAAAGAAAATATGTCATTTTAATGTGCTATGGTGGAACACTTCAGGTATCACAATAGGGACAACAGGTGGAGGACCCTCTACCAGAATAGTTACATAGTTTACCTTTGATATTGAATCCATAGCAACAAGGTAAAAGTAGTGTCAACATTTATTCCTAACTTTGACCAATTTCAATTTTGATTTTTACTTTTAGTCTTGATGAGAAGTGCTTGGGCTAAATTGGCAGTTTTAGTGGACCAAGGACTAAACACTAAATATTGTGAATGGAAAGCGCGGGTAGGTGCTGGATGATTGATGATAGCGGCCACACTGGTTTTGTCTACAGTTTCACAGACCCATTAAAACAGGTAGATTCATTCATTGTTGTAAAAATGTGCAGGACTGGTGACCATCTGTGCGTACTGTATGTAGTGCCTCCGCTGCATGTGTCAGCTTCACGTGGGTCCAATTATGTGAGCTCGTGTACCTGAGGGGTCCATGGCTACAGTGACGTTACGCAGAAGCCATGCCGGTCTGAGCTGCTGGGGGTGGGAGGAGGGGTTTGAACGGTCACACCTCCAGAAAAGGGGCAGATAGACTTTACATGGATCATTAGCAAAAGACCTGGGGTTTGTGTTGAACATACTGACTTAATTAATTTCAGTAAGTAAGGGGTGCTTGTCTACCTCTAATGGGGATATAATATATAATATAAAAACTTAACATCAGGGAATCATTCACTCCCATGCACCGGTGTACTCAGATGCTGGAGTGTGGCAGGTGAAGTGTGTTGCTCAAAGACACAACAGCAGATTGCATAGTCAGTAGAAGGGACTGAACCAGCAACCCTCAGGTTAGGGGGGAACTAATTTCTGTTCTGTTTTCTGTTGTTGTTTTTTGCAATTTCATACACTGGGGAGAGTTTACATCAGACACCCTTCCTCTTGCATCCGCTACATTTATCTGTACATTATCCAAGGACCAAAAATACATACAGTGAACTTGGATATATTTGTTTTTTAATGAGTGTCTGCTTCTTACTTTTGACTACTTTGGCCAGCTTCCCGACACTCCTAAATAATTATATTCGAATCCTCCATAAACATGTCCAAACTCTATAATGCAAAAGTTTATTACTACAAGTCCAACAGGAAGTGAGTTCATTTGTGCAAATTAAGTGTTTATTGGTGGAAGCTCTGTGAAGCAATAACATCGTCCGTCTAAGATTTAAAGACACTGGAAAATCTCTATAACAAAGTGAAGGCACATTGAAATGAGCCAAACATGACACTTTATTGTGGAGTGTTTGTGAATCTGGACTTCATGTGTGCATTAGATCCTGGAAAGGTTTAGGGCTGCAGGCTCTTTCAGGTTTAGTGTTGCTCTATTTTATGAGAAAGTTCCAAAACTCGTATCCCCAACAAATGCCTGTCTCTGAGGGGCATATGTTGTTTTGATGTTTGTTGCACACAGACCTCTTTAAAGATGTTTTTTGCTATGCCTTATCGGGGACAAATGTTTTCCATCTAAACAGCTCTGTCTTTGCTCCAGGCCATAGCCAATATCAGCTTTTATAGGCTCTATTATGAAATGTCTTTTGCTCTGGTCTGGTTTTATTGTGCTGGTTTCCGCTCTTTGTGTCTGCAGATAACCGAATGCTAAAGGTAAACGGCACTCGGGAGCCACTGGAATTCAAGTCGCATCAGTGGTTTGGGGCTTCGGTCAGAACGCACAGAGAGAAAGTAGTGGTGAGTACATCCAAGTATCACATTACAGTTATTCTAGGTCACGAGTTTCATTTTATTACTTTTCAAATACCTTCATGTTGTCTTCAAGATTTAACCTATTCAGAAAGTTCACGGCATCATTGTTAAATCCACCTGTCACTCAAACACAGCATGACAGAGGTAGGCCAAAAGTGGGACTGACATGCCTTTGTTTGACCCTGGAGCTGTCGTTGGGACTGGTCGACTATTAAAACCATTGAAATCATATTTTGATAATTGCTAATTGTTAACTGAACTTCAAGCTGGAAAATCTTTTTTTGAACGTATTGTGGACAAGCATTCGAACCAATAAACCAATCTATCTACTATCTAGCAAAACTAAAAAAAACAACCATCTATTCTGAATTGGGACTGGCACTGTCCTTTTATGGCTGGATTCGTTAACATATTAACAACATCAATTCAGTTAATGTATTGATCTGGCATAGGCTAGATCTGGTTTATTTTTATTTCTACCTTAGTCTATAGCAAGTAGAATTTGCTATTCATGGAGTTCAGGAAAATAATTCCTTCCTGTTTTGAAAGCTTTTGTGAGGAGCTTTACCCATTCAAAAGATCATTTTGATTGCCATAGCCTGAAATCCTTGAATAGCTTTGGATGTTTTCATAGATCAAAGTTGAGATAAAAAAGCATTGTTTTCATTCTTGCTCTTAAACATGCAACCAGCTATTGCCTGGCTGTTTAAAGGTCCTATATTACACAAAAGTGAGCTTTAAGCCATGTTATAATGTTACGTCATCAAAAACATACCTTGAGTTGTGTTTTGTTTCATTCACACATGTTTGATTAACCCTTTATTATTAGTCTGTCTACATCTCCAAAGCTCAAAATGCTCTGTTCCACCTTGTGACGTCATGAAGCGGTCGTTTTCAAGTTAACAGCTACATTTTACCTTTTGTTCAGTGTGGACTGAACATTCTAGGGCTGAAATCATCCAAATGATTCTAGTGAAAGTGTATGAAGTTTAAAAATACAGTGGAGTTCTTCATGTATTACCATGTGTTTTCAGTTTGACTGAAGAACTCAGCCTAAATGTGCAGGGTTTGTGTGTCGAACATGTGTGAATGAAACAAATACAACTCCAGGTATGTCTTATAACATAGATCAGAAAACAGCGTAATATGAGCCCTTTAACACTGCTCTAGTGATAAATATATACTAAATACAGTGTTTGTTGTCTGTGTCTAGGCGTGTGCCCCTCTGTACCACTGGCGCACGGTCAAACTGAGCGGGGAGCAGGACCCGGTGGGGACCTGTTATGTGGCGGTCCAGAACTTCAGCGCCTACGCAGAGTACTCTCCCTGCAGAACCAGTCAGTCTACGTCTGCCTCGTCTCAAATTCTCTGCCCCCTTTCCTCTCTGTCCTCAGCTGCAAATACCATCTCTGAGCCTGAATTATGCAATACACCTACCTAAGCCCCAAATCCTATTTCAGCTAAAGTGTAGTCATAATAAAAAGTCACAAGTGCTTAGAATCAATAATGACTCATAGATTTGTTAATTCTTTGATTCTACAGCTCAAAAAGAAACTGTACTTTGCTGAAAATGAAAGTCCACATGTTAAATATTGATAGAAATAGTATTGTTCAGTGGTGGAAGAAGTACTCAGTTTTGTTAATTAAGTAAAAGTACAGATACCGGAGCAAAAAATACTCAAGTAAAAGTTAAAGTGTCACATGAAAAATTCAACTGAAGTAAAAGTATTCAAGTACCCCTTTAAAAGTAAAAAGTATTTCACGCAGATTTTGAGGTCTTATAAGGCTTTGAATTGATTTTGATAAAGATTTGTACTGAATTTTGTTCAAAAGAAACAATTAAATCTGTCATTTTTCTTAAATGTTTTTATTTGTATATTTTTGCTCAAACTACGAACATGTTAAAAATAAAACCTCTCAGACTTTTTAGCAGGTCTCAAACAGTAATAAGAAAATACTTTTACTTTTCAGTCCTGTTCAAAAATGTAGTGGAGGAGAAATAGTCAAATGTAGAACAGTAATAGAAAATACTTTTACTTTTCAGTCCTGTTCAAAAATGTAGTGGAGGAGAAATAGTCAAATGTAGTAAAAGTTAAAGTATCAACTTTAAAATGTGCTCAAGTAAAGTACAGATACCTAAAAGTTGTACTTAATTACAGTACTTAACTACTTTTACTTTGTTACGTTCCACCACTGGTATTGTTATATATTGTAGGCCTATACCTCATTTATTGAACTCTAATTATTATTATTAACATATTTCTTTCGACATTATTTAGGGTTAGAGTTGGCTTCAAGTACACATTTTCTGAATGTACATTATTCATTAAGTCTTGTTGTTTTAATTACTGCCTCATGCACATCCCATCTCCATCCCTTCTTTTGCTATGTATAATATAGTCCACTTTGTTACCCAAGCAAGTCATTTGCAACAGGGAATTTGAATTTACATTTACAAATTAACTTTTATCAACAAGGAATCTGTTATCAAAACTGTAAACTGGGCTTAAATTGAAAAAGTTTAATTTAAAAACATGCATTAATTTCAGTTACTGTTAAAACCTCTATAACTGTCTCCAACTATGTTATTTCTACACATACCGTTCAGTACGTTTTTATTACATATAACTTCTTTTTATTCAGATTGAGTTTGAAAGAGTCGACAAAATAATTTACCTTCCCTCCGAACTGTTTATAGGGAACTAGATTTTATAAGCTAAGATCATAAACTGTTAGAATATTTTATTTTAGCTGGCGTTCATTTTGCATTTCACTGCCCGGTGTATTGCGTTGCTATGGCAGCTGTGGGATAATTTGTCAGTCTGACACTTTATCTCTCCCCCTCTGTGGTCCTCTTCATGTTGTCATCAGTTCTCTAAAGAGGACCCCTTTTCTCTCTCTGATTTGTATCTTTTTCTCTCTCTTTCCTCGACCCCTCTCACCCCTTCCACTGATACAGGGATTCCTCAGAAAGTTCGATAAGTGTGTGTTATCAAGCTGCACATCATAAACGGCACTTCAAAAGAGGGAATTATCATTTAAACTATGGTCTACTTTGTGCCAAAAATCCCCTACTGTTCAAATACACTCACTCCAGACATTATAAAAGTGTTTATGTCAGGGCAGACTAATCAAGACAAGAGTAATTGAGTTGTAAACTACATTGTTCTCAAGGGGCCGGCTGCCACGGCAACACATTTTGGACGGCAATATAAACTATAGCTGCAGTTATTAGATTAAGTAATATTTTTATAGCTATAATGTGACAGTTTATGGCACTGATAAAGCTGCACTATGCGATTTTTCTTGTGAAAGTCGTCCACCTCCCTGTCTCCATGGCGATATTTTTTGCTTTGTTTTTAAGTTTCACAGTACAGCTTTTGTTCAATTATAGGTGTATTTTATTGCTAACAAACACTCTGAAAAACATTTATTCAGACTGTGAGTGGGCTTGCCTCTGCACAGATCTGACTTGTAAGTTTGCCTGTTGGTGTAACGCTTGTGTTCGTGAGAGAGATAAGTTTAATGCCATACTGTGGAACATTCTAGGCAAAGTTTACTAACATCTCAATGGAAACATGACAGATCCTTCACCGGAGAAGTTGCATAGAGCCCCTAGAATAATAAAAAAAAATCTGACTTGCGCAAATAGCAGCTACACAATAAATTTTAACGCGTCCAAATTGCACGTCTTTTATTGTGAAAATCTTGGTAAAACCTACTGAGAATAGACGCTTTAGGTCCTAACTGTGTTTATGTATGCATATATGGAGTCACACATCATTAAGCCTCACCTCGGGCTGGCTCTCAGACAGCACCAGAGACCAGTCCATTGTTTGTAAAGAGCTGTGCAGTCAGATGAAGTCACTTAAACATTTGGTGTAAAGCTTGTTTTGTTAGGTGTCAAAGACAATTTGGATATTAAACTTAATACGAAACACACTTTTAGTTTAAGAGATCATTAGGAACTTTTTCATCTTTCTTCTGAACTGCTTTTCATTACACTTTTATGGCTTTTACTGGAAATCACATGTTACAAATATTTAACATCACTGTCTTGATTGGTGAATGGCTCTTGTCTGTGATTGGTCAGTTACTGAGGCAGCAGTGGCATCAGTCATCAGCTATGGCACTGTTTATCCCTGCACACTTGACACTTGCCCCAAACAGAGGCCTGCATTTTTGTGGTTATATCACAGGAAATCAATCATAGACAGCTTCTAGAGATACAGTGTTTAAGATAAAGCAGTTTAAATGTATAAAAAACATGTCTAGGTATTAATAATTGCTTGTCTGTCCAGCTAGTCTCTCCTATATTATGTTCGAATACAGGTGGATGTGGAACAGGCCATAAAGAGCGTCAGACTATCGTCACAGTCCAACCACAGCCCTTGAATATTGTCATATCATTCAAATCAAAATATATAACTTATGTTACATCAGAGGAATAAGAGTTTGGTGTTTCGCTTGTAGAAATTTGTACCGTTTCTCAGTTCTCTGCAATTTTATTTATTTTTTACTTGCAAGCCGCCTTGTTTGTTTAGACACAAACAGACCATGCATTTCTCTGATTGGTTAATCCACCTGTCAATCACACCCATCGGGCATCAGCGAGACAAGTCACAGTTCCAGACCCAAACGTGTTGTAAAGTATTTTAAAAGCAAGTGGTCTTAGCTGGCCAGGCAAAATAATTGCTAGATGAGGTTTTATTTAAAATTTTAACATAAAAATACAAATAAAGAAAAAAAAAACAAAACGTAAAAAATAATAATAATAATAACATAAATTAAAAAAGATAATGATAATAATAACAATCATAATAATAATAATAATAATAATAATGATAATAATAATAATAATAGATGAGATTTTTGCTGTGCTTCCTGAAATCATTTCGTGTATCAATATAAGATGTGAGTTTTTTGTGTTTTCTCAGATGACCCAGATCCAGAGGGACAAGGCTTCTGCCAGGCCGGCTTCAGCGTGGACTTCACAAAGGTAAACATGAAACAAACCCTTTGACAAATCCCTGTTCCTGCAGGACCACAGCACACATGTCCCCTCTTAAGTGCACACACAATCCTCCCTTTTGAGATTTATGGACCACCTCGAGATGACAGAGTTTGTCCCCTGAGACCCCTCCCCTTCTGACGTGACCCATCGGCTGAAAACACAATAGAGCAAAGACACATCCACGTAAACGCATTCTTTTACTGTATGCTTGCTCTCACCTTTGACCTCTGATCCCCAAATCCAACTTTACCCTTGTGTACAGGAAACACTCCCTCTCCTCAGGATGTAACAAACAAAAGTGTATACGCACTTACACACACTTTGAACAAGATCAGTGCATTAAATGACAAATATTCCAACGTCAAAATTACGTCTAAGTTATCTATCTATGTACACTTACCTCACTTCTATATATTTAACATGTTTGGTTTAAATTCTGTGCTGTCTTTTTCTTTTTGAAGGAGACATAATTTTTTTTCTGTTAGCTATAAACTAGAACATAGATTGATCATTATTTTACATTTAGTTAATTGTAAACCACAATCTTGATCTTAATTTGCCTAATAATAGAAAGATATTCATTAACCACCTGTTCTAAACTGCAGAACAGACAGGCTCGCATCCCCATAGAGCTACTTCACTGAAACCAGCAGCAGATTTTCATTTCCATGTGTTTATTTTTGAAAACATTTTGAACCCCACAGTACAGAGAGGAGGGTGGAGATAGGGAGTAGGTGAAAACAGGATTTTTTCTGACCACTCCTGCCCCAATTACATTACAAAACAGGATTACTCAAATACTGAAATATTATCTCTCGGATTTCCACGTGATGACATCACAGGGTGGATCAAAGTGTTTTGAATTCTGGAGACGGAGACCGTTAAATGAAGGATTTTTGAAGCATGGACGAATTTACACTGTATGTTTTTGATTAGGAATAAGATATTGCAAAAAATGTAAAATTTAACATGATATAGGATCTTTAAGCATTAAGCATTAAATGTACATCAATGACTTTACCTTCTTATTTATTTCAGGAAGGAACGCTGGTGGTGGGAGGACCTGGGAGCTTTTACTGGCAAGGTAATGATGCTATATTAAACTCATATCTTTCAAGCAAGTCACCGTGATTTCATTCCTGGAAATGTTTCAAATATGAGATACATTTAACAGCATGACTTACCAGTTCAAAGCGTGATAAAGTTGTGGGAGAAGTTAAGCTTAAGAGGCCCCCAACTTTGGTCCTGACTTCATACTTTTTGCCCTGTGTAACAGTAAAGCAGGAAGCCAGTGTTTGGGCTCGGTAATGAACTGATCAGGGGGTAATGGAGTGGAGAGGAACTGCCCCTCTGCCCCTGTACGATAGAGCACAGAGGGGCATGGAAAGAGAAAGAGAACGCTCCCAAACCTTCGGAAAGTTCCTGAAAAAGTGGTACTTATTTATAGGTAAAGACAACACAAAGGACAATGAAAACAGCTTGAACTGATTGAGATTTCAACGCAGGTTAGCCAAGTCAGGGAACAAAAGTTGAAGGGGTACGTTTGAGATAAAGACTATAAGATGGATGTGCTGCTTGATAAAAACTGCACTGAGGTTGGCTGGTTTGCTCCGTGTACTGGACCGGACTAAGCATTTGAGTGACTTAATAAATGTAGGCATAGCAAGGATTCAGCTGGTGAAGACAAGTATTTTGACTCCCCCAGTTTCAGTGTGAGGGTAGATTTAAAACAACAATCTCTACAACAGCTGGGTTAGCTTGGAAACAGTTTTTAATGAAGATATTTGTGCCATGTTTGAAATTTCTGTTAATCTTCGCCAGCTCATTAGTTGAAAGAGATATTAGGAGATATGTAAGGTTGTGTGGGAGCTACTAGGGCTGCAAGATGTTAGTGCTAGATAGTATGCTCCGGAGGGACGCTCTGTTGTGATTGGTCATTTGAACTGATGATGTTTATAAACTGTGGTTAGGAAATGGGTTTTGGTTAAGTATAGGGTTAGAAAATGGCTAAGGTTAGGGTTGGTTTAGGTTAATGTCATCACTTCCATCCCTACATTTTAGTACTAACCCTGAAGTATTTATTACAATCAAACTGAAATCTCCCCCTGCAAAGATCAACATATCTCGTCTCAGTGGGATCATAACTTTTATAAAACTGGCTAATCTTGTATTAACTGAATCTATACAAAAGTTCATAAATGTGTAATTCTTGTATTAGTTTAGCAGTTTATACTTCTGTTTTCTCCCAAATGTTTGAACTGGACCACAAAGGTAATCGTTTATGAAAAGTTGCTGGAACATCACAATTTTGTTTTCCAAAATCGTTCAAACCTATTTAATCATGCCTTCATGCCTTATTTGTTTAATTACAACCTAGACTATTGGCAGATTGTAGACTCAAAACTTCAAAACACACCAAAGAAGATTACATTTAAAGATGGCTAAAATGATGCTGAAAATCCAAAATCCAGATGTTACCGAACCTGCTATTTCAATTCTGTCCGATGTTTGTTACAGGTCTCACAATGCCCATATTGTCCTGATGTAAAAGTAGAAGTTCAAAAACAAAGGCCCAGGATAAAGCTTATTTGACTTTGAACATAATGATGCTTGTTTGTCAGGCTGTGTTTCTTAAGGCTCTGAAGATCAAGAGCATACGTACATCCTAAAGTAATAATAGAGATCCTGTTGCTTTTATGTCATCTTGCTGAAGTTTTGCCAAGTAACTTCACCAACCAGACTGACTAAAAGTATATAGGTCTGACTGGGCTGCCAATTTCTAATTCATTCTAATCTCCCAGGGATTGGTGAAATGGCTCCGTTATTGGCCAGTTAGTGGAAAGAGTATTCTTCAAACTTTCATTCAAAGTAAGGATGCAACAATATTCAATATAGTATCAATTCATTCAACACGACCCTCTCAGTACATTTCATACTTTTGCAGATATATAAGAAAACAGCACCATATGTTGGAACAGAGATAGTGTAACTGAATAAAAGGCATGTTGATTGATAATACCATAAGAATAATAGAGGAATCATTAGTTTTTGTTTTTTTGAAGCGTATGTCGAATTTGTAGCGATATCGAGATACATATCGAACTGTGGAAAAAGGGTATTGCATGAGAAAGCTATGATAAAAATACAGTTCTTCAACGACTGATAATAGGCCTGCAGAAATAATCAATAATAGCTAGCCACAGGACAGCCAACAGCATGCAGCGCTTTTGGTTGTGATGATGATTACAGCGATGTACCGTAAAGGGGCCTAATACCTCATTGGGTACTGCAGTTTTCCAACAAAGAAATCAGCTGACTTATTTCTTTTATGAGGTAGTTTTAGATCAAAATTGTGAATTAAAATGTCAAAAATACAACATGATGATTCATGAGTGTCATAGATTACAGCCATATGGAAGTAAAAGAAAATTCAAATCTGTCAACTGGACGAAAAGTTGTAGGAGTGAAGACGTTTCGCTGCTCATCCAAGCTGCTTCTTCAGTTCTGGTCAGATCACTGGTGGACACTGCCTGAAGGGAGGAGCTAACTACACTGAAACTGAACCAGCACTGAAGAAGCGGCTTGGATGAGCTGTGAAACGTCTTCACTCCTACAACTTTTTGTCCAGTCGATAGATTTTAATTTTTCTTTTACTATGGATCGGACGACGGAGGGATTACACAAACAACCATATAGAAGGCAAAAGCACAATATGTCTTCTTTAAATGTTGCATAACTTATCAAGCATTTTCTTGTCCTAACCACTAAATTGAATACAGTCCTTGCGTCGTGTTTTTATTTACATTTTGCACAATACCTCATCTTTCTCGTGTTTAGAAGAGTAGAGTGCTCCAGACAGTCTAATGCGCATTCGGTCTCCATGTCCCCTGTTAAAACACTTCCCTGAACGTTTTAAAGGCACTTCAGCTGGACTTTACAAGCTCTAGTACACAAAAATTATCTGTGGGAATCTTGTTGAGAAATCCCCTATATCTTGTTATCGCACAGTGAAAAATACATTTTAATTAGCCTCAGCTTTGAGCGATGCACCCGCGGCAACACTCTGGGACAGTGGGTCTCATTTATCAGAAACAGCCTTCGTATGGTGATCTATTATTACAGAGATAACTCACGACTCGGAGTTGGAGACAAGAGCAGAGTTTGGGGCAGGGTTGAGGGGGGGTTGAGGGGGGTTAAGAGGGCGCGTTTCCCTCCCTGTCAGTCCACACATGCGCTTGCACATAAAGGGGAATTTATCGAAGGTTGAGGCAGTTTGCTGATAAAATCATTTGTTTGTTTGACCCCCCGTTCAACAGCAGAGGATTACTGTTGTTTGTGTGTCAGCGTGAGGGCGCAGCTGTAATTCACAAAGCTCTCCGCAAAGGACACGGATATTTTCTTTGGAGTATTTTTCCAGTTATTCCTCTGGTAACGATGTGTTTTAGCTGTCCTCTGGGAGAAATTGGACGCGCTGTTGGGCACTTGCGTGTTTGAACCGGTCAAGATATGCCCAGATCCTATGGCTACTGCTAGGCCTATGGGGTTCAGTACAGTTAAAAGGTACTACTGTGGTACCAAATGAAAGAAAAAAAAAGTTTAAGTGCTGCAGAGATTTTTTTTTTTTTGAAAAACTGGTACTGACAAACCATTTCTGATGGCAAGTTGGCCTTTTGGGTGCATCAATCGTAAAAGCAACAGTCTTCTTCAAAGAAATTTCAATGTATTCAACTGAATTTATGAACATATATATTATTCTGTAATTCTAGATAATGATTAATACAGGAATACAGTAAGTATCATAAAAATGTTTTCATGTACGCACCCAGCCCTACATATAAGAAGGACTATCACGATCTTTTATTCAGGTTTATTTTGTCTTATTAAATGCAAAAAAAATGACTTTTGAGATTCATTTCCTGAACATAAACTTTCATTTAAAACATTCAAAAACAAAGACTGGCTGTAGATCTCTTATTTAAAAAGCCCCTGGCGATTAGAGATGACATGATAATACACAAATACGCTATGTGGGGCGTTATTGGGGAGTTTTTTCTTTATAATTGTCTTGGGAAACAGTGTGTTCAAGCAGTAGCCATTGTCCGTGTCCTGATGTGTCTTGCTCATGTTGGTTTGTTCGGTCTGGGGCTCAGGTCAGGTGATGACAGCCGGGATAGCAGAGATACTGAACGGTTACTCAATGAAGGCGGTGCTCAGACAGGTGCCAGGAGAGAAGACCACTCGAGCTGTGGAGGAAAGCCATGACGACAGCTATCTGGGTAATCTGCATCACAAAATAGACTAGTGGCTATGTGAAAAACTGTGCAAAATCACTTAGGCCTATTTAAAAAGCAGTATTACTAACAAACAGTGGGCATTAATGTGACCATATTTGAGTAAATACATAAAAATTTAAATGTAAAACTACTAAAAGCGTAAAAACAAGTTAATAGTTTAGTCTCAAAATGTAAACATAGTGACTTATATTCAAGTAAACTCAGAGATTGAAGTACATTTTTGCCACTACAATTCCCTTATGGTTGGTTGTTTCAAATTTGAGAATCTCTTTGTATCTTGAACCTAGACATTTATATTGAAGACAAAACCTATTATGTTTATGTTTATTTATTAAATATGGGACAGTGTACATTAATTAACATCAAGTACATGTGTAAGGTATTATCCCATTGTATTTTTCCAAGAACATAAAACGTATTCACATTCACACGAGTGGTTTTCCTGTTTCCAGCTGAGCACTACAGGCCTACTGTATGGCATGATGTCATCTTAAAAACAATAAAATAAACGATGTTCTCTGAAATACGCTTTACGATCACCTATTTTCCACACTTAAACATCCACTCAAAGTCTATTTTTATTGCAACTTATTCTTATTTTATGCATGGCCCTATTTTACCCTATTTTTAGTATATATATTCATTGTTTTATGTATGTACCATATTGCCAAAGCAAATCCATTGTTTCTGAATTTAGAAATGGAAATACAACTGTTTCTGATTCTGATTTACTCAAGATTTTGCGCAGAATGTTTATGTACCATTATTACAGTTGACCCAGAGCCTTACGTAACATTCTTCTTTCACCTTTAGGTTACTCTGTGGCAGTGGGAGAGTTCACAGGAGACTCGATACAAGGTGAGAAGACATAACCGCCTTTCCTCAATCTTTGAACAAGACGGGGTGAGGACAGAGGGTGCACATCTGGGTTGCCGAGTTCAGACATAGGCCTACACATCGTAATGAAAACCATCTTTGTGGGGTGAGGTCATGACCTTAAAGGGACAGCACATCAGGAGCGACTGATAAAGGAAGTTCCTGTCCTGCCTTTTCAATGATAATGATTAGTGGAAGGCTCCTTTGGCTTCTCTAGGTCTAGTCAAGTCTGCAGACATGAAATATGAGGTGGTAAAAGCAAATCTGCAACAAAAACATCACATGCAGGTGGACAAGAGTGGTATTGAGTTCACCTTCGATTGGAGAAACTTCCTATGATGCAAATAGGCCAAAATTACACAAATAAAATACAGATTATTGCATTTGTGTTGGTTATATTTTATGTACGCTGGTGACTTGCCAGTGTAGTCTGGTGTGTTTTGATTCCAATCTTTGAGTGCTTTCGGGCTGAGCTCTGAAGTCCAATGAAAAGCATGTGTGACAAGCCATCAGTTTTCAGGACCACAAATGAAACACATAAGCACTTTTAACAAAACACTGTTCTTCTATTTAAAATACAGAATACCAAAACAAAATGTGTTCCTACCACAGTCACGCTGCCCGCACTTTCAACCAGCTTTATGACTTCCTCGTCAAGCTCAAGTCATTGTTTCTCATTTTACTCTCTAACATGTATTTAATTTGACTCTGATCCACGTCTCTTACTTACAAAGGTTTTGTTAAGTTAAAGACTAGAGTTGAAAGCAATTAATGGAATAATCACAACTAACTGAATTATATTATAGGTAATTACTTTAGTACTTGAATATATGGATAAAATACAGAATCTAAAACATGCAATGCTCTGAGGAAATTCATGTTTAGGACGAAAAACCTCTGTAAGTATTACGTTCGGGCAGCAGTGGTCAGTGGTTAGAGCAGTGGTCCCTCAACCCGAAGGTCAGAGGATCAATTCCCGTTTGGAACAAGTTCTGTCATTGTGTCCTTAGGCAAGACACTTCACCCACCTTACCCAATATGATAGTGGTGTGTGTGCGCATGTTGGTGCAGCCAGTCTTACCTGCCTTGCTTGCCCTAGGGCAGCTGTGTCTACAGATGGTTTACCACCACCGCATATGAAATGAGTGAATAATGACAACAGTGTAGCTCTTTGAGAGGCTTTAACAAGCCTGTAAGTATAAGGCATAATTATTAGTAGTATATTCTAATGTATGTCTTCCACTGTCTCCTATCCTTTAGCTTCATCTGGGCCAAAATAGTAACAGGGTGATCCCAGTCAAATGGTGAACGAACAAATAATCACCAGACTACTTTATTAGCAGAATAATCATTAGTTGCAGCCCTACTGAAGAGGTTTTAACTCCCATTCAAGAGCTTTTGACAATTCTTAGGAACCACTGGTCTGGGGGGGGGGAAGGTGTTAGAACTGAAATGATCTAGTGAAGTTAAATCCCACTTAGGAAACAACTTTTTCAAACCTTTGTTATTATGGTATATACACGCCTGGATGACTGAGGGATTAAACCAGCCACCTACCTCTTACTGTAACACTCAAAGCTTTTCCTTGCTAATTCCTCTTTAATTGCATCTTTACGAGTTACCCTAGACCTACCCTCAGACAAACCTCACAAAGGCCCTTGCCCCCAATGTCAGATAGTCTTAAACAGCGACTTAAGAGCTTACACATGCCACTTGATGAGTTGTGTTGTGGTGCGGAGCTTGTTGTGGTCTTGTTCCTCAAAGCCTGAAGAACTGGCTGTAACTGTGATTAAAGTTCGGGTTATGAGGCATTATTTGTGGTGAGAGCACTGGTGAGACTCTGTGCAGGGAGAAGAGAGGGGCGATCCTGTATTGTTCTCTCTGGGTGGGACCTTCAGATCCTCATCCTAAATGTTCTCAGCTCTACACTCATCAATCAGTCCCATGTCGAGATCACTCCATGCGTTGTCACTAGCGCTGACAGGGTGGGCTCGGGCTCTCCAGTGGGATTCAGTTTGTTGCAATGCCTGTTTTGACATGTTTTATCTTAAATGTTCCCATGCATACATACAGTGTGAACTTGCTCTTTTTGGTGTTTTCAGAGTTGATTGCTGGAGTCCCAAGAGGAGCGCAGAATTTTGGATATGTGAGTATGAATAACGGGCATTTTAACCAAACATGATTTAAATTGTAATAATAATCTGAACAACACAAACTGTGGACTAAAGAACAGCAATAAATTTGCTGTTTGTTTTATCCAGTCACAAGGGTCACACCAGTGCAACGGCATCAGAAACAAAAGCATACAAAAATTACCTGTAATAACATATAAAACAACACTGTGCTCAGATAAGCTTTGTAAACAAGAATTTGTGATCATCTGTGTGATAATATTTATGTGATTATATGTTAACATACAATAAAACATAAAATGCATGAAACATTTTAAATTACTTGAATTTAAATTAAATATATTAGTTGAACTATCGTCCAAAAATACTGTGCATGTGTTTTTAGAGCAGTTACAACGATCTAAATAGATTGAAAGTTGCAATTTGTTTTAATTCACTTTGGGGAATTACATTATTACAGTATAGTTTTTATGAGATTGTTCCATACATAAAGGTTATAAATGCACACAGTGGGAGGTTGACAATTTGTGCTCTCGTCATTGTCAAATATAACTGAGCACTGCCAAAAAGTGAAAAAAACAAAATTATAGCTCTGTAATATCTAAGTAGTATCCTAAGTACTAGTGGATGTTGCGGCACTATCCTAAAAAAAACATGAAGTGACCCCAAACACTTGTCCAAATACGTTGCAAAGCCTTATACCTGGAGGTGGCTACAGTTTTGAGCTCCTGTGTGTGCTGTGGTTTATCTGTGCTGTTCTCTTCTTGGGAACATGTCCCCAGGGCAAGCAGTGTCAATCCACTTAACTGACACACAGCTTCCGCCGCATGTGGAGGCCACTGACCCCCCCTGACCCCCTCTACCCCTTTCCACACACAGTGACCCCTACCACTCTCTCACTGCTGGGTCTGGAACATCACACATATATCTCATAATGTGGACTAGGATTTGAATGATCACAACTGGCAAAGCACAAAGGCTACAGTTATTGTGATGAATATGTACTAATAAATGGTATCATCTTCTCTGCAAACAACAAGAAATCCTGTCTCCGTGAGGTCTTATTATGTATGAACCTGCTAACCCGGTCGTTAATCGTAAACCGCGACTTCTGAAATGTACAGTGGTCCTCAAACTTTTCACACCAAGTACCACCTAAGATAATATTTGGCTTTCCAATTACCACCAGATCTAAATCCAGACTGTATCAGGACTAAAGTTTAACTAAACCATGGTTTTGTTTCATTAAACTTAAATGAAACAAAACCGTAGGTGTATATACCACAGTTTGAGTAACACTGGGTTAGAAGTTTATTTTAACTCTTCTTTTTATTGTCAATCCCTCTGGACAAGTTTTGAATGTGCGCAGTGAACTAAATCTTGATTTTAAAACATAAAACGCAAATCTAAGCCAATACGTTTCCGAAAAAATGTCAATCAATGTGTATCAGTAATTGTTCAGTGTGGACTGCTACATATTGCCATATAGTGCATACATAACAATAGTTAGGCTGGATTGTCCTGTCAAGTCTGATCAGCTTTCGTCTGTGACCCATCTGATAACTCCAAGTGCAGAAAAGTTAACATTTAAGCAAGTGATTTAATATTCGTGTTTACACATCTTCAAGCATCTGTGTTCGTAAGTCTATCCCCATTTAGTGCTTCTTCGAGACATCTGTGAACAGGTCAGCGTATGTGTGTGTGTGTGTTAGCATGTAGCCCACGGCTGTCTCCATGTGGTTGTTATTTTAGGTCTTATGAAGGAATTCTCAGCCTCCCCCCTCCCTCTCTCCATCTCCCCCCCAAGACCTGGGTTAGGATTGGGGGATGAGGGGAAAACGTTAAAAGACCCAGAGTGGATGTCGATGGGGGAGGCTATTGAAATATAAGGAGTTTCAGTTGGATGAAATTTTGTTTTGTGGTTTGGTAGATTTTTCGTGCATACTTTGGGTGCCTGTTTGTCAGATTTCAAAGTCTTGTAAATGAATTGAATCAACTTCTGTGCTGTGAACGATCTGAAGTCTGTATCTGCTTGTTGTAGGTGGCCATGATTAACTCTACCAACATGACCTTCCTCATGAACTTCTCTGGGGAACAGGTACGTAATTAAACATATTTAGACTGAAGGACTGGTAGCAGGCCAGACTGCAGCCATGTTCTCTATAAATGACTTTGTTCTGGCGTGAGAAAAATGAGCTCAGGTGAATTTTAATAAACACATTTTATCATCATTTAGAGCTGTACTCAAAAGCCTGTGTCTATGATGAGTTTGGAAATATTTTGAGATATATAATTCTTAACAATACATTTTATCGTGTACTTGTAACACATGTAAAGTTACCCTAGGTTGTATTTTAAATGCTGTAGGGTAGAATATCTAACTAAAAGAAATAACACACATGTTTTCAGGGGTTACTGGTGGTGAGCTGTTTCACTGCAAGAAAGTTCTGTGTATGATAATGTTTTGCTTTTTTTTTTAGATGGCATCTTATTTTGGTTATTCTGTGGCTGTCACTGATCTCAATGCAGATGGGTGAGTCTCACACATGCCTTTGTAAATACACTTGTTCAATTATAAGGGGAATGCTTTATAAATTTGAGACAGTCTGCCTGGTGGAAAAGAGCTGACGACAAATGGACACTGATGTTAAAAAGCCTTTATCTAATTAAGGTTATTTCATTGTTTAAAAGCTGATGATTTTTTTTTGTTTTATCACTGTATGGTCTATTCTTTGAAAATACCAGTTTTTGTGCATTATTTACCATTTTGTCCTTCCAATTACAATAATTTAAAATCATAAACGTTCATCCAGACTGTTACTTGTACAATTACTCTACATGAATAGTACTTTCTCCATATACTTTTCTACTGTTGAGTTTTTTCTTAGACTTTTGTACATCTACTTGAGTAAAGTATCAGCTCTCTTACTTGAATCCAAATTTTTGGCTACTCTACCCGCCTCTGCATAAGTCTTATTTGGAGCGTTCTCTCTGTTTCTCCTCAGGATGGATGATGTGTTAGTGGGAGCGCCCCTGTACATGGAGAGAGAGATGGAGAGTAAACCCAGAGAGGTGGGCCGAGTCTACCTGTATCTGCAGCTGGGCCCTCTCACATTCACCAGCTCTGTCGCTCTCACCGGGACCTACACCTTTGGGCGCTTCGGTACAGCTATAGCACCCATGGAAGACGTCAACCAGGATGGATACAACGGTAAGAAACAAGTTATCCAAAAGGGTGCTGCACCATAGAAGGTTTCAGTAACAGGACACATGATAAACTGTGCACTAGGGCGGCTTGATTGTGGAAAAAGTTCTAATTATAGGTGAAATCATTTGTTTATGTACTGTTGACATTCAGCAGTACATAAACAAATGATTTCACCTTGTCTTTGGAAATAACTAGTCATTTATTTATAATGTTTTTAATTCACTGGAGAAATAATTGTAATCATGATTAAAATTGAGGTTAATTGCACAGCCTTACTCTGCCTCCTTGACCTTGTGAGATTGATTCTTGGCTTGGTCTCTCCCCACTTTCCATACTCATTTTACGCTCCTTAGTGTCCGGTCTAGTTGAAGGTGAACTATGTAACTTTTCCGGTTGATGGTCTGCCACCTGCTTGTCTCCATGGAGATGTTTTTGTTTTGCCTGGAATGTTCTAAAGTAAGGCATTAAATTTATCTTCATCAATGTAGACAAACAGCTGGCACCTCCAAGCCAAGTTATGGGTGATCTGTGGAGGTGGGAGAGGTGGCCTGTCTCCCAGTAAAAATGCATGTTCATCAATGTGCTTCTTTAGCAATAAAAGCACTGATAGTTCAATAAATGCAAGATGGAGAAGTTTAATGCCATACTGTGGAACATTCCAGACAAAGCAAATGCAGGTTCATGGAGACAAGCAGGTGGCATAACCTCCATCAGAAAAGTTACATAGTGCACATTTAAACATGCAGACAAAGAAATCCCTAATTATGATCCATTAGGAAATTAGTTAAAACGATTACAGATGAGAACTAGCTCCGTGTGAATGGATGTGGCCACATGGTTAGTGTTTTGAACTGACGAGAGACTAATCTTTGGTCGTGTTTCCGCCGATGTCGGCGGCTGTTTTGTCTTGGGTTGAGGAAATCCTATCAGATGCTCCAGCGCTGAAAAACGCGAACTCTCTTCAGCCAATCAGGAAGTGCTGCGATGAAAGCTCTGTCTGTGTGAACTCTTCTTTCTCTTGTGATCACCGGGTTTAAGGCCACATGTGCTCTGTGCTGGGAGTTATTTTTAACTAACCAGATGTGGGCCAAGATAAAATCATCTGGAAGCCTGTCCTGCAGCCTGACTTCATTCCTCTGTTTGTATTATCCTCAATTGATTGGAAGAATGGACATACACATATGTCAACAAACTACATCCTGCCAGCCAAATGCTCCAGTTCAAAATAAATGACTACTTTAGGTCAGCGCACATCTGGTGATCTTTTGACCAATCGATTTATTATTTTTTAATGGACTGTGTGTGCGTTGTGTCTCACCTCGTTAAAGGCTTTAATCGTATAATCAATAACCAATGGATCAATAGGGAAGCTCTTTAAGGACAAAAGCATCAATCATCTCAATTTGAAGCTGTCAGAAAAGTGGCATGTCCCTTGGGATTGGCCAAGTATAAGCAAACCACAAAAACAAGCAAATGCAAAGGTTGAGTTTTTAACTAAAGCTGTGATCCAAGACAGGGGTTCTTCAAATGAACCATGCAAACATCCTGAGACCGATATAAAAGTAGTTGGAGCATTTTATAATTTAACACTATGAAACTGTTCAAATGTATTTTAATATTGTTTTGACAGTAGTTTAAGTTTAGTTTTTTATTTTATTTCATCTTGAAAGCCACACTTTGGCAGTCCCAGGTCTATGAAACAAAATCTACTGGAAAAAAATGTCTTTAGATATTTCAGAATACATCATGCTTCGATCTGTCCCATCACTGCAACAATATTTTGTAGGATTCAAATAAGGGCTTGGTATTTAACATAATTTTAATTAATCCCTTTTGCTGGAATTGGCTGTGTGTGTGTGTGTGTGTGTGTGTGTGTGTGTGTGT